>JAVQJF010124603.1:0-35061 GCA_036023855.1 Gadopsis marmoratus | reverse complement strand
TCTGTAGATATAGAGTTTGCTTGGACTTGCTCTATATTTACAAGTGCTATGAGATAACTTTGTTATGATATAGCGCTATATAAATAAAATTTGATTTGATTTGATTTGATTTGATTTGGTATGTCCTTGCCTGGGCGTAGCTGTCAGGTGCTGGCTTCCTCCAGTTCGTCACACGTTATACAGTACTTGTAGAACTAGAACTAGTACTATTACTACATGCCGCGATACACAGAAGACTGTACCTGTTTCATTTAACTGATTCAGTCATTTAAAATCCACTTACACTTTACAGAATAGGTAACATGCAGCTCTGGTTTGAATAAAGCAAAGTGTTAACACGTGTTTACATGTAACATTCTAAGTTCAAATATGTTACACAGTAGGACTTATTCATTACTGTGACAGAAGGAAAGTCAACAATGATTATAGTAATTATTTTTATCATGTAATGCAGGAATAGCCTACAGAGTGTGTGGTACCACAGACTGCATGTGGTGCACTCTGTAAGGGAAATATTACAAATACATTTTCACATGGTAATCTAGGCCCATCACGCTTTGCCACAGCTAACTACACACTGCGTTCGAGCTGTAAACAGACTGTGTCTCACTTCCAGGCTGCCTGACAGTATAAACTGATCTCAAATCATCTCCACGTCAAGTTAATAACAATATATAGTAGAAATATAAGACTGACAAAATGAACATTTAGTAATCTTTTAGTTGACGTTTGCAGTATTTTGAACAGGCATCGACCCAGTCACCTGTGCCATAGCCTCGCATTAAGGGTCCTGAGATTGCCATGGCAACCAGAGCCTCACACACAGGAATATCAGCAGTTAATTCAACACCAGTTAAACCAGTACACCGGCGAACACATTAGGTAGCAATGCCTTCTTCCTTCCCTCCTTTTATGGCAGTTAGAATCCAGCCCTTGTGTCACATCTATTTCCTGTTGTCTTTGTATTCCAGGTTTGGGTTGTTGCTTGTAATTGTTTTTGTCATGTATTTGAAAACGGTATTAAATCTTGCAAGTTTCTCTTGTTTTGAAGTTTAAAATGTTATTGTGATCACCCTTTGGTGCGACACCATTATTGTACAGGTGGTTGTATTTTTATTTTAATGTTTTATTTCGTTTGTTGCTATTGAAAGCAAATTAAAGGTTTTCTACAAAATAAGCACTTTTTTAATGGTGCGTTGCACAGTGTCAGTGTGTTTTTAAATTTCAGTGTTTTAGTCTGTTAACCTGTTTAAAGTACACAAAAGCCATGAATATTGTTTAGCTGAAATAAATTTCTTGAAGTCAAAATAAACATGTTCACTTTGTATATACTCTCATGGATTTACTTGATCCTGTTGCTGTATTAGCTGTTGATCACATTAGAACATTACATTGGTCTAGTGATGATACCACAGTGGGAGAAAATACATATTTACCAGAAATATTTACTGTGCAGAAGTTTATGTTTCAGCTTTGAAGAAACTGTCCATGGAAATGGGACAGACTGGATTATTGGAATGTCAGCGGTGAAGAAATGTTACTACAGATGATATACTGCAGTTTCACAGACATGTCTGCTTAAAGGTTGATGGAAGTGAATGGTACAGAGGGTAAACCGGTTGACGGAATAGTCTGTAATGTTAACGGAAATTGTTCTGGTAATTTTCTGCCAGAACATTCTCCGTTTTTCTACGGATTCTTTTCTTACAGTGTGATCTTTTATCTGTTTAAAACAACACTTCTGTAGATTGGCATTTCTATAATTCTTCAGGGTGTTTTTCTGCGTGGTGGCGGGTTTTTATTTATGTATATGCATTTATTGATTTTTTTCCTCATTTCTATACGCCTTTTATGTTTGTGTTTATTATTATAATTTTTATTATTACTATGTGTATTGATGTGATGTAAAGCACTTTGCGACCTGTGTTAAAAGAGGTGCTATATAAATAAAGTTTTACTTACTGTTATTATAGCGGCACACATCTTTATTGTTAGACTATTACCAAGCGTAGCGCCATATCCAATACTCTTCAACAACAGGCCGAGCAGCTGAAGAACACATCCTGCGAGGCAGCACGACAACAAGTCTGCTCGCTTCTCTCAACTGGGGATTAGAGGCCGAGGTGAATGAACACCTGGATTTGCTGGGTGGTGGGTGCGGGGTGTCCCGTCTGATCTATGTATAAAAAGCGATCACTCCTGCTCAGCTGTCAGCAGCGGTCGAGGCCGGGCAGTGGATGTGTGTGTGTCTCTGTGTGGAGTTATGGCTCTGTTCGTGGACTCAGACTTCGCTCTACTCAAGCAGAAGCAGCAGAACGACATGATGGAACTTAAGGCGTTATATGGAGAGCAGGATCACTGTCAAGGTGAGTTCAGTATCTAGATCATCGCTCCCGCAACATTTTATGTTTTCTTTCTGTTACATTTCATGGTTTGTGCCCTGTAATAGATTTCACTCTGGAAACCACCAAATGCAAAGGAATCATTGAATTAAACGGACCAACTACCATGACAATCTTTTGCATGGAAATAATTCGGTTATTTTTAGTAACTTCGATCAATAGGACATTTGTAATGGAAAAGTCACGAAAATCACAGCAGAAATTAGGCCAAAAGAATTGCAATAATGTGAGAAAAATTTAAAGTTAAAAACAAATGTGCCAAATAGGCCAAACATCGAACATAACCTCCTAAATAATAGGATACAGGAAGCAAAATATATTAGGCCTTCGTGAAAATATAAAATGAATTCAAATTTCTTCAAGCTGTAGCCTATTTGTAAAATAAATCGTGTGTTACAGTAGCCTATAATACCTTTGGTCAACAGCCCTAGGTTGTGATTTAATTTTAATAGCCTTTAAAAAGACGCATTTCGGTGCGTTTTGACCTTAAACACTTTGAGTCAAAATGATACTCCCTTTCCTCTCCCCCTTGTAATTTATTTTATTTCATTTTTTATGTGGATTGTTTCACTTCCCCCTCTGTGATTTCGTTATAAGGTACTCTGGGCAAGAGGAGCACGGCGTCCTCTCCGGAGCCGGACAGAGCCGCTGCTGGTTTGATGGAGGGCCAGAGGAAAAGGAAGAGGACCATCTTCAGCCGAGCCCAGCTGTCTGAGCTGGAGCAAGCCTTCGCCATGACTCCCTACCCGGACATCACTCTGAGGGAGAGGCTGGCCACGCACACACACCTGCCTGAGAGCAAGATACAGGTGAGTCTGCTGCTCAGGGACTGCTTCAAAAACTCCCCAAATCCCCCTAAAACTAGATTTAGAAAATATCTGAGGACATTGTGAAGCAAAACAATTACTGACTAAGCGCTTTTTCCATATTTTTCTTCAGTACAATCCACCAAATGTTTAGTTAATATGACCCAGACTTTACAAGTCTTGCCATTTTCCACAGGTGTGGTTCCAAAACAGAAGAGCCAGAAGTATCAAGACTGGGAGACTACCCAAGTCAGCCAAGTCTGTCCTGGGAGGTAGAGGGGTTGTCGAGCCCTCCCCTGGGCCTGTGACCTCTGCTCTCCTTGCCCCAAGCACCCTGGCAGACGTATTCAGGCCAGAGCAGACCCACACCTGTGAGGACGTCCCACAGATTTATTCTGACTGGATCCAAATCTACAGCAACCCAGCATCATCTCCACCATCTTCCTCATCTCTCCACCCGCAGCCCGCGCTGGGCTCCACAACACCTTCAGAGTCTCGTCTCTGGGAGGAGGAGCAGCAGCACCACTACCAGCGGCAGCAGCTGGGAGCACCACTCCCCAGTTTCCTTCCTGGTTCATTTCCTCAGCCCATCACCAGGCAGCCTAACCACTCGGCCTCCACCCGTTCCTCCTATCAGGCCTTCAGGAGCTTCAAACCCCAGACTATGGCTCCATCTGGGCCTCATCAGGTCGCGTACGGAGGCAGCACCAGATGTGGAGGTCACAACTCTGTAGACCAGGTAGTCCCTTCCCACCCTCAGCCGGTGTACTGGGAGGTAACTCAGGGCCAAGGTCACCACCACCCACACCACCACCACCATCACCACCATCACCCACAAATCGGACCACAGACCTCCATGGGCTACATCTCAGACCTGATCTACAATGCTGCCATTGTCACCAACTTTCTGGAATTCTGATCATTGTGGATGCGGAGCATGAACTGTGGGAAGTATTATTACTGGATAGCTACTGTTTTTGTCAGTCTTTCCTTTCACAACACCTCCTGTCTCTACATCTGTCCCATGTGTTAGTAGACTGATTGCTCCTCAATCCTCTACAGTTGTTTTCCAGTGATTGTCGGTTTGTCCTTCTCTTTTTCGTGTTTTGTTTTTTTGCTATGTTCCAGTCATGTTATAAATATGTTTTTTTTATATTTATTTTACAGTTGCTTTGGTTCAGTTTTCAGAGTTTCAATGTGCGGAATTTGAAATGCTAATAGTTAACACCAAATCACACGCTCAGCCCTGAGAATACAGATTATGTATGCTCATGTCAAATGTATAGCAGTGGTGGAGCGAGAGAAAAAAGGAAAAAGAAATGCAACTTCTGGTTTCTGTCAAATGTTGTAATGTCCTCATTATCTTTTGGTGTAAATTGTGGTTTAATGTGGATGATGATTAGATGTAGGTTTGGTGTCTTGAATAGATGGATAGAACATAATCAACATAAACATAAACAGCACAATCATCATTTTGTCTTGTTTGAATGTAAGATCTACTCAAATCAGACTTTAGACTACTTTATCTGCTGTATATTTACAGCATAACACACAAATGAAAACTTTCAAAAGTCATTCTATTTTTTTTCCAAATACTGACTTCTGCTGGAATTGCACATTTCAACACTGCAGGTGGTGTTTTCATGAGAATTGGCTGCTGTTTGACCGCTTTATTTTATTTTTCATACAACAAAGACTCAAAATCACATGGAAATATACTGTTCCGAAAATGCTGCAGCACCCTGATAAATGTACTGTCAGGTGTATTACCTAATTTGATTTGTGTGTTGTGTGAGTTTCTGAGTGTGGCATTTTGTGTTCAGAGTTTTGCAAGTTGAAACTCTTATTGTCAAATCTGGGCTAAAGCGGTTGTAAAATGTGTATGTGACAGGGTGCAGAGTCCTGAATATACAAGCTCAGGACTTGTTCCAGCATGTTTCATGTCTCATTTCGATGTTTTCTAAATAAATAAAGGACTAATTGAAGGTTTTGTAGATCAGCTCATAAACTCCATAACCCAGCAACTTGTCTTCATCGTGGAATCACTGATGTAGTTGATTTTTCTCACAGATGCCCGCCTCTGTTTTCCTTCTCTAAGCTGAACTGTGGCATGTTTATGCTGTGACCCCACAAGTATTATCTTTCAAAACATTGTGATTAAAATGATTCGCTGTGGTAAGATACCATGACAGGAATAATTATTTTCTTTTTTCATATATCTCTGTACTGTAAGTACCAGGAGGGTTAAATGGACAGAGGGAAGGAAAAAAGAAAAATAAGAACTAAATTAAAGCCAGAGCTCAGGGTCTATCAGCTTACAGGCTCTGTAATTCTGCCTGGATTTAAGTTTCGAAATATTACATGAGAGGTATAATACAGAGGCAAATATGACAGACAGTAGCGTACACTCTTTGTCCAGAACTGGACAGGGATCTCTGCATATCATAATCATCTTTAATACCAAATAATCTTTCCATAAACCTTTAATCCGGGTGTCAAATCTCAGATCTTAGGAAGACACATTTTGTTTGTATTCCAGATGTAGTTACATCTTTTAATCTTTCCATTGATATGGCAGGACTTAATAAGAAGAGGGTATAGTTTACAAAAAAATATGAATTCATATCTGGACAAGGGATCAGAGAAAACAGATCTTCTGTGTCGTATTGTAATTGTTTTGAAATAAGATAAATGGTGTTATTGTTCTGAGAATAATCAGTCCTCTGTCACGGCTACTGTACCTCTGGGGTACAATAATCACTTCTTTTTTTTTGTGTTGGCTGGCTCTATAATTCACTTTAAACCGGATACAGTAAGCACAGATCAGAAGACAGTTATTACCACATCTGTTAGCTGGAGATGGATGAAATAAAATAACATTACTAACAGATTCCACAGCTAGTAGGTTATTTAGAAGAGTCAAAACAAGGGCAGATACCCAGCAAAATAAAGCTAACATGACCACTTACTAGCTTTTCCCAGGGGTTTCAGTCTTATCTCATGGTCTTCATTATAGACTGTATGTACTGTAGACTATATGTCTTTATATACAGTCTATGGTCTTCGTCTGTGGATTTTGCTTAGTTGAGAATGACGACTGAGCAAACTATTATTTATTTATACTATTTTAACAACTATTCCCGAGGACCAAAATTCACACTCAATTTAAGTAAGGAATATAATAATTTAAGTAACTAGCTATCACTAATACTGTTCAACATTTTACTTTGGAATGGAGTAAAATCATATCAAATTACAGCTTAAAGGATAAGGGTGTTGCTATCTTATATTTTTCTTACTGTCAGCAATGAATAAATTCCATACAGATTCAGATACAATAAGCATGGTCTGTGCCCAATATATCTTATTGCTGTGTGCTATGAGGCTCCATTGTTGTCCAACAAGACTTCTTCAGTCTGTCAGCCTGCTAACATGGTCACAATGACAATGCTAGATAACAAAAATATCCTATTGATACTCAGTGATTTTATACATCTACGTTTATAGTCCATTTTAGATTTTTTGCCCACGAACTGATCACAGTAACTTAACAAGCACAGTGAAGTAACATTTAAATAAGATCCCATTCCAGTCTTATATCAAGTTCCACTAATCCTCCAGTTCACAATAACTGGAGGATTATTCATGATATTCATGAATTAGCTTTATGCAGTGCTGATGATTTTACTGAACACAAAAATATGATTACATTTGAAAACAGAATGGAAGGAATCGTAAGTAATTTATTTTGATAGGGTAGTGCCGAGGAGAAAGGAGGGAGGAAAGAAATAGAGGTTGTAGATTTAGGAAACATATGAAATACAAAATGAATAGAAGAATAAATAAAAAATATCACTCATATTTTGATTTAATAAAAACAAAGTCTGGGCAGATGGAATGTCAGATAAAGCTGTAAAGATCACATATCAAACTCTTGTCAAATAAAAAGCAAAAAGTCCACAAAGTTTTCATGGCAGAGTGAGATGTCCTGTCCATGTTCTGAATCAGTAGGCTTGGTGGGGTTGCCAGAATCCTGCTTTGAGGGCTCTTGCACTGGTTTTGCTTCAACAGATTATTGTGCTTCTCTCATTCTTTGTGCACAGCTGCTATGGCTCCCCTACTTCTCCCTCCATGGTCCGGACCAGCACATACAGCTCAGCAAGCCCAACTACCGATGCAGCAATTACAGCTGATATTACTCGCTGGAAAACAAGCATCAGAAGCAAAGTTAGGCATCAAACTCAAGCAGAACGTAAATAAGAAAACATTAGAGACACCTTTCAGTGTAATGCAATCCAATACAAAAACACCACAGAATACAGCCTCCAATATCACTATCAACTGCACTGCATGTAGCTATGTGTACCAAAGTGTGTAGTATACAGGTCTTACCGCTGCAGTATCAGTGAACAGATACTGACTTCCCATATACGAACAAGCAAAAGCAGCAACCACTGTGACCAGGAAGTTGAATATGGTCACCACCATTGCTTTCACTGACCGCACTGCAGAAAGACAGGGGACAAGAGGTTCAGAAGAAGTTAGTTTTCAATGTAAAGCATAAAATAGTTTGCTGGAATTGTGGTAACATATGGTAATCATTGAAATTGTAATGAATACCACACTAACTTTGCTGTCCAAAATCCGCTAATGTTCCACTGCGGTTGATTTCCTGAAGAGAAGGAAAGACATGTACTACATGGAGAAATATGTGCAACATCGTCGCACTACAAGAATCAGCACTGTATTCATCTAAAATACAGTCTTGTACTGTATGTTCCTTCATCAAATGCCACATGTCACCATGGTTGTCCCCATGCTGATATGATCCTGAAAATATCTTCTCTGCTGTGGGTCTTAAGGCAGCAGATTTAACCATTATTAAAAAGGAGACAATGGAAGACTTAAATGGGAAATGGGAAATGGACTCTTTCTTATATAGCGCTTTTCAAACGAAACCACCAAACCTGGGGTTAATGGACGACCGCACTACCCTCTCAGCCACAGCTGCCCCAGTACAGTTACGAATGTGACAAGATCTCTATATTTATACATAGATACAAATTATATTTCTATACAGTCAAAGCATGAAATAACACTGATAAACTGATAAACTAAAGATGACATGAGATAAAGCTGTTTTTAATGTTAACTTATACAAACATGTACCTGAGTGTTGACATTACGTGTGATTCTGTTGTATTCCTCATTGGCCAATTTGGCTTTGATCTTCTCAAGACGTGCCACTAGCTCAGGGTTCTGAAGTAGGAGGGAAAAGCCACAGTTTAATTTGAGTTGACTGCAGTAGAGGATTCTTCATGAGGCACTGATATTTGTATTATATTAAGGTCTTTGCACCTCCCTTTAAAAAGATAACACCCAAATTGTATTGGGACAAGTTGCAGAAATTGGACTCTATCATCAAATTGCAAGTCCCTGTGTAGTTTTTATCACCTCAAAGCTTAAGTGAATGCTATTTTAATGCTATTTTAAGTAGACTGGCAGCTTATCGCTGCCTCTGCAGCACAACACTAATGGATGTGTTAGAGATTAAACAGACACATGCAATATGACAAACTAAGCCATGGTTTCACTTACTCTGGGTGGCCTCACAACCTCAGGAAGGTGCAGTGAGCTATCCTCCAGCAACTCATGCAGGTAGAAAGGATGCCCTGGTGAAAAGCAGCCATAAAAAACAATTGTTAAACAATATATTAACATTACATATTACTGGCATGGCTTCTAGTGTTAATTATTTTATTGCAGCACTTCACGTCAGAACTCTTTTGGTTGGTGCTGCTCTTCAGCATTAGTTTGCTAAAGCTGGAAGGCAGAGTATGTCTTTAAAATATTGATATTATTACATGAGACTATATCCCAGGATGTTGACTAATTAAATTATATGAGCATAGCATAAATGTTGACCTTTTTCTGGTCTTTAAGGACTCTGGTCAATTGTAGCCTATGTTAGGAAATATTGTACATTAAGAGTTATTAAACCAAAATATTGTCAAGCTGTCCTGTAAAAAGACCAAAATACATCTATTCTGTAGATTTACTCCATCGCCATCATGTTGCAAAACATACTCCACCAGACTCAGTTAGAAAACTGTATAATTTTACATACATTATAAATAACAGACTTACCTCTCTCCTGGAGGCATTTCTTGAGCTTTCTCGCTGTACTGAAGGACAGGGTTGTTGGTTTTGCTTTTTCTAGAGTCTCCTCCAGTTCTTCTCTCAATCGTTGGGGCAGAAACGAGTCAGTCTTTTCTAATATCTCCGTCACCTTATTTCTGAATGTATGCCCAACGACAAATGCCGAGGCCATGGTTTTAATCCAGCTGACTCTGCTATCTAGATAAATATACCTTTTGTCAAGCTTGTTCTCAGTGACGCGAGAAGTGCCAGCGTGCATACGCTTACAAGAAAATGAGCCAAAAAATTTTACAGTTTTATATTACTGTTCAGCATTTAATAGCTAACAACAGCTAAGGTGTAACTATATAAAACCAAGTACGCAGCCATGTTGTTTGCCTTGTGACCCGATGACGTGTTCGATCACGTGAACAACTGTGTGAAATCTTTTTTTAAATTACGCAATTTTGAAAATGGTCAAATCTCATTAATAATCTCTGTAAACTGTTACTGGTAATAACAAATGGACAATCGTGTTTTATTCCATATTCAACACAAATGTTGCTTGCTACAGTACACGTGAGCTCCTTGGTGCCTTCAGGTCTCCTCGTAAGCACCTAGAGTGAATGATTTTAACAGGCTTGACGTGCAATTAAGTGTTTTGGTGAGAAACTAAACTGAAATGTAAACAAAAGTAGTTCATTTTTGGAGCCTGTTGTTTCACTTTAAGTGGCATATCAATACTTAATTATGCTCACTTTATAACTGGGTCAATGAAAACCTTACTGCTTACCATGTTTTTAATCACGCCTTGCTGTTACAATCATTTACCGACATCATTATGACAGAGAATTGCCGTCTATTTTAAAATAAATCATCGTTCGTTAGTCATTCAGTTCTCGTAAAAACGAATATTCAGTTGTTCCCTGAATGCAGCACCAGTACCCTGCTGTAAATACGCGTATGTGAGCGTGTCGGGGCTGGAAAGATGGCGGCCTGTGCGTTACGCCGTGGTTTGTTGAGCACTGTCAGTAAATACAGCAAGAAACACACACAGAGAATACTGAGTGTCGTTGACAGCAGCAGCAGGTTTGAGGTGAACAGACCGCGGTTACAGTGCCGAGCCTGTGGACTGGCCGGCGGTGTTCAGCAGAGGAGGTTCATGTCGTCACGGTAAGAGACGCAGCCAGTGTCCTCCCTCTTCATGGTAACGTGCTAAAGACTTTAACATTAGCTAAGTACGAGTTCTTCAAGATGGCACTGTAAATACACTGGCCTCGTTGTTGTTGTTGAATGGGCAGATGCATTTAGATGGTGCCTGCATTATGAGCGTGGTGTGCAAACATAGGATGACATTTAGCAGCAGAAAATGGGAGAAGGACAGTTGCCCTCTGTTGTTCATTAGCTAGCGAGGTAACTAGCCAACGTGGGTTGAGCAACACCTGACGCGGTCTGATCGGGCTCCCTCCATCCAACCTGCTGAGTCGATACATGTTAAATCACACTGTTCGAACAAGTTAACATCCTCTGTGGAAAAGGCTTCCTTAATTATTCTGGCATGTTTAAGGAAGGTATTAGTTACACGGTTATAATCCGGCGAAATTGATGCAGCGATTAAGATTTCATGCTGGATCACTTGTTTACGTAGCATTTAACAAATCCCTGTTGGTGCTATGGCACCTACTGTAACAACTCTGCTTAAGGGAATGTGTGATTATAAATTCTCTATTAAATTACACATACTTCCCCCTAAAAGAAAAACTAAACAAAAGCAACACAATTATGAGAATACAACTCTGCTTCACTCAGTGGCCTGTATTGGCACTTCTGTATGTGGAGCCCCTTCATCTGCATATTTAAATCAAAAGGCATAAAGTTGCATTTCAAAGGACGACCTTCTGAACAAAACTAAATAAAATATAATAACCAAGGGAAGAAGTGGTTCAACAGAGTAAATGGTAAAGGCTTTTTATCGAAACACTTATTAGGACTGTTATAGGCCATATTTTGTTTTCTTACAGCTGTTATCTGTAAAATAAATGAATGTTTTATATATCATTATCTAGCTGAAATTGAAGAGAAGACTTTCCTGCAAAGGAAGAACAAACTATAGCCTGTGGTGGAAATAACCAGCAGAAGAACAAAACATTTCAGTCAGTCAGATTTTTTGTTGATAAAACATTATTTCTGTGTTTGAAATAACACCTGGAATTGTTCCATGACATGTCCCTGCCCTTTGTCCTCACATGGCACTATGTAGGCAAAATGAGTGAGTGGCTAAAGTTTATTAGCATCATCTCGTTAACATCAAATTAAACATAGCTGTTGGCTTTCACTAAACATAATGTGATTTGTTCCATACAGATATTTTTTTTAACAGTGAGCAAAAGTGTCAGACTGCATCCAGTCTATGAGTTTTTTAATGGTTTTAGTCACGGCTAACAATGTTTAATGGTAATTTCTTTAACTTGCAGTACATGTTGGTAGTATGTTAATACAGAATCAAATATGTCCCCTTTCTGCATGTGTTTATTTTCTATGTGCATGCACCATATACACACACACACTTTTTATTATGTAACTGTTTTAAATCTAAAAGTTCTGACTTTCTGTCCATGTTGCTGCTACTGTGGCAAGTCATCACATAGACCAATAGCCCAAGAAAAATTATTTAATAACATAAGAAATGTTCACTTCACCTCACACACCATGGCCAAGCTGTTTTTTTGCTTCTTTCAGCCTGGACATGTGATCAGAGCTTACAGATTAGTGCTATCATTGGTAACATGGGGACAGTCACACTCTGCACACTACTGATGCTAATTTAGCCATTGCTCTAGACCAGACCTGGGCATTGTATGGCCACATCCGGCCCTTTGGCTGACCCTGACTGGCCCTCGAAAGGTAAATGGTAAATTACCAATCAAACATAAAAGTGTTTATCATTCGCACAATACAACTGAACATTGCTTTTATTTTAAAGTCGTGTGCTTAGTTTGTGGAGTACAGATCACTGTGTTTAAGGATTACAATTTGAATCACTGTTACCAGACTAAAAACGCAGAGAAATCCAAGAACATGACTGATGCATTGTGGGAACGGACATCTGAAGCTTTACTAGCTACGCTGCAAAATCAACAAGATCTTTTTACCAAGCTTCACACATCATGGGATTGAGCAGTCAAAACCAGCTTTGTGATTTCCCACAAAATCGCTAAAAACAGTAAGCCATTCTCTGCCTTGAATTGAACGTTGAATTGATGAAGTTTAACAAATTCAGATACAGATCATCTGTCACTGACGACCACCTGTCTGTCCTTCACTGATGCACCTCAGAAATTCAACCTGACTTCTGTGCAACACAGACCAGATTTCTCTCACTGACCAAGAAAAAAAGAACTGAAAAAAGCAATTGGACTATAAAATAAATATCAATAGTACTTGTTACTTTTTTGTATAAAGTTATTTTAATATTGGTCTTTGAAATACTGCAAAAACATGCTCATTTTCAAAATTGTTTTTGTGAATGTTGATGAAATGGCCTTATAATGTTGGCGTTTTTACTATTCCTGCTCCACATTTTCATAACATCTGCTCTTATCAAAAACACACAATTTACTGCTTTTTATAAAGAAATAAAATTAATATTGAGTTCAGCTTATTGCTCCGGCCCACAACAACAGTCTCAGTTTCTCATGTGGCCCCTTGGGAAAATTAAATGGCCACCCCTGGTCTAGACAATATTATTAGAAAGCACTCCATAAAATTTCCATTGTTATGCAGATGATACCCAATTATATTTATCCATTAGGCCTGATGAAACCAATCAATTAATTAAACTTCAAGCCTGCCTCAAGGACATAAAAACCTGGATGATCTGCAATTTTATAATGTTAAATCTGAAGTTAGTGTACTTGGCCACAAACACCTCCGAATCACATTATCTAAAGATATAGTTTCTCTAGATGGCATTGCCCTGGCCTCCAGTGCGACCGTAAGGAATCTTGGAGTCATCTTGGATCAGGATATGTCCTTTAACGCTCATATAAAACAAATTTCAAGGACTGCCATTTTTCACCTACATAACATTGCACAAATCAGGCACATCCTGTCTCAAAAAGATGCAAAAAAACGTTTTCAATGCATTTGTTACCTCGAGGCTGGACTATTGCAACTCCCAATTATCAGGCAGCTCCAATAATTCCCTTAAGACTCTCCATCTGATCCAAAATGCTGCGGCACGTTTACTGACGAGAACCAGGAAAAGAGATCATATTTCTCCAGTACTAGCATCTCTACACTCCTTCCTTCTCCTCACCTACAAAGCCCTTAATGGTCAGGCACCATCATATCTTAAATTCAATTTAATTGTATTCATATAGCGCTATATCATAACAGAGTTATCTCATAGAACTTGTTATAGAGCAAGTCTAAATCACCTCTATATGTATAGACCCAACATTTCCACCAAGCGGCATGGAAAAACTGCCTTTAAACAGGCAGAAACCTCAAGCGGAACCAGGCTCTTAAAGAGCTCATAGTACCCTATTACACCAGTAGAGCACTGAACTCCCAGAATGCAGGGCTCCTTGTGGTTCCTAGAGTCTCTAAAAGTAGAATGGGAGCTAGAGCCTTCAGCTATCAAGCTCCTCTCCTGTGGAACCAGCTTCCAGTCTGTGTACGGGAGACAGACCCCCTCCTCACATCTAAGAGTAGGCTTAAGACTTTCCTCTTTGATAAAGCTTATAGCAGGGCTGACTCAGGTGAGCCCTGAGCCCCCCCTTAGTTACGCTGCTGTAGGCCTAGGCTGCCGGGAGACTTCCCATGATGCACTGAGCTCCTCTCTCCTCCTCTCCCTCTCCATCTGTACGTACTTTTATGCCATTAATGCTTGTTACTAACTCGACTGCTTCCCTTTCTCTCCCCTCTCTCTCTCTCCTGCTGCTGTCTGCGAGTGTTTATGTCTCTGGATCTATGGTTGCAGCAACCTGCTGCCCCCATGTTCCTGCTCAACAGCCGCTGCTGTTATTATTGTTATTGCTCTTATTAATAGTATTAATATTATTATATTACTATTAGTATTATTTTTATTAGAATTAACATAAATACAATTATATAAATACCTCTCACTCTCTCTCCCTCTCTCTCAACCCAACTGGTCGAGCCAGATGACTGCCCACCCAGAGCCTGGTTCTGGATCTGGTTCTGCTCAACATTTCTGCCTGTTAAAGGGAGTGTTTCCTTGCCACTGTCTCCTAGTGCTGCTCATGGTGGGCACTGTTGGGTCTCTGTAAATAAAGAGTTGGTCTAGACCTGCTCTATATAAAATAGTGGTTCTTCAGGGTTTGTACAGCATTTTAAGAGTAAAATTCAAACACTTTTTTTTTGAATTTCTTTCAAGGTACCTTCAAGGTACCTCAACCAAAAATGTACAGACTCTCAAAGCTTTTATAATCACATCTAACATGTTACAATATATGCAATTGCAAAAAATAAAGTTTACAAAATTCCTTTATACCAACAGCAATCATCTGAGAGCAGATGGTCACCCTCATCATGCGGAGCTGAGCAGAAAAACACCCCTTTGCATTTCGGAGCCCATGTCAGTCAATCTAGCTCTGGTCCGCGTCTGTTGTGTGATTCCAGGAGAAAACAAACAAATATGACAACGGGATTGCTTCATTTAAATTATTATTAAAACATTTTTGGTTTACATGAGTGATTGTGTAGATGACGAAACATCAAATTATTAAAAAAAAAAAAAATCAGGCATTTTCAAGGAGTATATTCCAATTCAAGCAAATCCCTAACCTTGAAAACACAATGGTGAAATTTAAGCATTTTCCAAACTTTCATGACTTTGTACTCTAGAGGATGAATCCTATTCATTTTGGTGAACCTGTGGTGTATTCTCTAGTGCCATCCTTGCACCAATCTTTCTACATTATACAGTATAAACTATGAGATCATTAGAGATGTTACTGCACTGCTTACATAGGGGGTACCTGTCCCTTTTGTATTGGGCCATATTTATTTTGTAGTATTGCTATATTGTTCTGTTCCTTACGCATGTCTATTTCCTGTCTGTCCATCCTGGGAGAGGGATCCCTCTTGTGTTGCTCTCCCTGAGGTCTCTTCCATCTTTTTAGCCATTAAAGAGTTTTTTGGGAAGTGTTTTTCCTTATCTGAATCGAGGGTCTAAGGATAGAGGGTGTCATATGCTGTACAGATAATAAAACCCCTTGAGGCAAAATTTTTGTTTTTGATTTTTGATGTTGGGATACATAAATTAAATTTACTTGACTGAAATGGTCATCAATAAGTAGAAATCACAAACATGCTTACTTTTTATACAGAACTTTTAGTCAGGACATACTGGGCTTGATACCAGCAAAAATCTAGCGTAAAACAACTATTGTTGTTTGCTAACAAGCAAGAGTTTGTCAAAGACCCATAGTTGCAACTACAACTAAATATGTCACTAATAACAATACGCCTAGGATCACAACAACTACAAAAGTACAGTTATGTGCATACAGTATGTACTCAGTATATATGTGTGTAAATACTAACCAGGACTGAGGCCCAGCTCTCGCACAAGACCAGGGTTACAGGTACAAAACCTGTGGCTGAACTTGGTAATGAGGGTTTCAAGATACTCTCCTCTCTCCTCCGGTGCATGGATGTGTCTGAAGAAATCCCGCAGAGCGTTGGGGAGGAACTGGTTACTGAAGTTATGGAGGGTCACCAACTCGTCCAGGACATCCCGCCTGCACACACATGGACATACATGAATGCAGAATAAATGGCATAAGCAAAGTTTTTTTATTTGTGTGTAGGCAAATTGTTGAATTATGACCTGTGGAATTCTACATTCAAAGGAAAAAGGCACCAATAAATGTACATTTAAGCTCATAGTAGAAACACTAAATAAACACCAGTCCACAGTGAAATAGTAACACCGCTTTCAACTAGATATACAATTAACACTTAAGGTTATGGGTATGGTTTTCTGAAGCTTTCTGAAGCCAATACACAAGTATTGCACAGCTATTGTCACAGATGTTTTCACCATTATACGCTGTTTTGTGGGTATTCTGTGTGTGCCTTTGTGTCTGTGTGTTGACCTCTCATCCAGGTAAATCCTCAGCATCTTCCAGTTGAGCCGTCTGGTGTAGAAGATGAACTTAGCCAGCTCGGTTGGATGATCCACTAGTATACCTTTAGACATGAAATAACTGATACCCTACACACACACAGACACAGAGAGAATCATATATTTTCTAAATATAGATGTTACAGCCTTAGTTGCTGTGTTTCATGGTTTCATTTGATGTAATTATGACATTGGGATTGGACTGCACTCCTATAGACCCATTGATTGGATATTCTTGCCTCCAATCAGGTCTCTTCTTCCTCCTCTCATCAATCCACATCATCCTACAGTCCTACCTGTAGTAAATTAATGTATAGAAACACTAGGTGGAAGGGGTAGAAACCATGTATGTATTCTGTTTGTTTCTTAAACTAGCAGGCATAGTTAGGTATAGTTTTACCTTTTAATTTTGGTAACTGGCCAGCCACTTAGCTGTGATCTTTAGTTGGCTAGAGCAGAGGTTTGTTTAATTTGTTTGTTGGTTTGGAGCCCCCCTGCTGTACTTTTCTCCTTCACTCATCTCTAGCAAATCACCTGTAACCTGTTGCTGTATTTGATTATCCATCTTAGGAACCAGACACACACTTGAAACATCAGACACTCAAAATAATGACATCATCAAACACATCACTTTGTCGTGACATCATTGTTCCAGACACCACCAGTTGCACTCAACACGCACACATTGTAGAAGCTGTGAGGTAGTGTGCATCTGTAAGACTAGAGCTCTTGGATGCTTTGGGCATGTGTTACCTCCTGTGGGTTCGCATTGAACGTCAAGCTGCCTTCATCAAGCTGTAGGTATAGTCTTCTATATGAGAAACCAGCAGGTAGTCTTCTGTTGTAGATGGAGCAGTGTCCCCATGTGGACTTACACAGCCTGATGGATCGACACACGTAGGTTATAGAAGAGAAACAAATAAAAAAAGAGCACAATTGATGATTGTTGGTCACAAAGAAGCATTTGAGAACATCATTCACATTATCACCTCATTGTTGTAATCACCAGAAAAAGATGACAGTAACTAGAAGTAAACCTCCTCACCCCTGCCATAGATACTCATCATTTCCCAGGTCCTGCCATACACAGCCGGCCAGGCACAGATCAGTAGCATTCAGATAAGACAGTATGGTGATGCCTAATT
Source organism: Gadopsis marmoratus (assembly GCA_036023855.1). Taxonomy (NCBI): domain Eukaryota; kingdom Metazoa; phylum Chordata; class Actinopteri; order Centrarchiformes; family Percichthyidae; genus Gadopsis; species Gadopsis marmoratus. The sequence goes on along the minus strand of JAVQJF010124603.1, from coordinate 17,414 downwards.
CAGGTGGTAACATCTCCAGGTCTATAAAACCATGCTGTTCTTTACCTACAGTCACCAAGAGGGAGAAAAAAAAAGAAAGCACACTAAAAGACAGCTGACTCTGAAATATGTGTACAATTTGAATTTTTCCAGTCAGGCTTTATGTTGTTGTTGTGTATATATGTACTGTATGTATGTGTGCTGTGTCGCGTCACAGCATGATGGTCCTGGCATGTTCTTCCTATGTCAACATGGCTTGAACCAAGTCGAAGTGCTCAAAAAGACAAACTGATTGCCGTCTCATTTCTTCTGTTGAACACACCGCAAAGACCTCAGCACATGGCAACCTGGTCACTGATGGAGGCAGAGGACCGCCCACCCAGAGCCTGGTTCTGGATCTGGTTCTGCTTGAGGTGTCTGCCTGTTAAAAGGGAGTATTTCCTTGCCACTGTACCCTAGCGCTGCTCATGGCGAGAATTGTTGGGTCTCTAAATAAAGAGTCGGTCTAGACCTGCTCTATATGAAATATTGTCCTGAGATAACTTTGTTATGATTTGCGGCAATATACATAAAACTGAATTTAATTTAATTGAAGTGACATCCATGTGTGTTGTGCACTACGTTTGTACATGTACTCTAAGGAACGTCTGATTAAACAAATACAACTGGTACTATAAAGCTTTGATTGGCTTTGCACTGTCATTGTCAGTGCATGGGGTTTTGCTTTTGGAAGAAGAAAACAGGGAATAGAGGCAAATGTGGAAAAACTGCAAAAAATGTGTTAAATCACTGATTCACTAAGCTGAACAACCAGTCAGACAGCTCTCTCTCACTAGCTGCCTCCAAATTCCTATTGAATATGACGACAGACACATTGCAGTGTACAGGGGACACTTGGTCACTCATTGCTGTCGACTTGGTGTGTCACGGCCCATATCACACTGACCAATTAAGAATGGTCACTTCTGCGCCTTGGTGGAGATGCTGAATTTGGTTTAAATTGAATCTCTCATATCACCCATCCCTTCAACAGTTTTTCAAGCTTAATTCTAACTGGTGTTAAATCACTTAACTCAACATAATGAAATCAAACTGAAGGCATGTAGGATTATCTACATCTATTGGAATGTATCATCCTGTGCCTGAATCAGTTGATGTAATGGCTCCTTCTGTAGGTAGGGAACCAATCCCTACCATGCTGACTGTATGCACACGCCACCAGAAATAAAGCAGAGGGGGAACCAAACAACCCTGAACAACCCAAAAATACATTCAAAATACATAATAAAAGTATTGTTACAAAGTGCTGATACAGGGAGTTAGTGGTAGATAATGCTCTTAGTGTGTGTTTGTTCATACCTCCTATGCGTGTTCTCAGCAGATGGTAGATGTCGGGGCCATAACAGTGCTGAGGAGCTCTTCTCTGGGGACCTCCATCTCTCCCTTAGAAAAGACAAAAAAAAACAGGATAATTTATTTATTTTTTTTGTTCATTTATTCACTGTCTTAACTTTCTTACTGCTTACTGTTACTATCCCAGCATGCACTGTGGCTAAAACCTGACCAGGCTGAGTTATTGTGATTATTTAACTTAATAATTACAAAGACAAATTTGTTATTATTTTGGGCTCTTATTTATTCTTATAGTTTGTTCATAATGTATAATTGTCATGTCATATGGTTTTACTGGTGTTTTCATTCTCCATGCACAGTATATATTTGTGGATATTTGGGTAAATTGTAAAAACCTGAAAATGTGCTGCTCATACTGTTTATGTAAGACATAAGATGCTCATTAAATGTAGTTAAATAAAATGAATTAACGGAGCTCAGACTTTAATTTTGCTCTGCTGGCCTTGCCTCCTTTGTCTAAAACATTTGCATTTTTGCCAACATGGAAGGTTGTCATTTACTCCATTTCAAATCATTTTTATTTATATACTGCCAAATCATAAAAGTCATCTCAGGGCACTTTTCATACAGAGCAGGTCTAGACTATTAATTAGAGACCTCAGCCCTGATACGGCCATGACATCTATCAAAAAGGATTCATCTTAAAGACATGGACTTCAGCATAACAACAAGGAAGAGACAGATTAATAGGAGCAAAACAACAGCAAGATAAACTGATGTGATCAGAAACACGGGAGGAAAAGCAACAGCCAGATGGGGTCCAACTTACAGCAGACAAAAGGAGGAAAGGATTGGAATGCTGGAAGCATTGATGGAAACTACTACTTGTTATTTGTATTATAGAGCGATAAATAAACATTAATTGTGTTTTCATCCACTCTATTAATCTCAACACTCTCACTTTTGGCAGTAAACTGAGTGACTGTACTATGCGACATGTTGTTTTCAGTTCATTACCTTGTACAGTAATGAATCTGCAATGGGTGGAAACCGCATTGTTTTGGTTGGATTTCGCTCACTGACATTGCAAACAACGCAATACCATTTCATGATATTGTTCAGCAACATATATTTTGAACATTGTCGGTCCTTTTTGTTGCCTTACATCTCTGACATTTATCAGAGTCTTATGCAAAATTGTCATCTTCTGTTTCTATTGGGAGTCACTCACATATTGAGTGTGATAATATTTTGGGCAAATAACACATTGTTTCACATTAAAATGTCTAGTCAAACTATTAAATAAATCCATTCTTTATTTTATTCACATCAGAGGTGTATTATGCTACATCAAACATGAACAGTAAGCTGTTTAGTTTAATAATAATGATAAAACATATTCAGGTGGAATGATTGTAGTTGGTGCTTGCTGTACTGAAATAATGAGTTGAACGTTTATTTATGAGGAGCGGAACCCGAAAGAGCATTTTTCTGTAATCAAGCTCATATTTGATCTGAAATGAAAAGCATTAATGTCAACCATTTCTGGTAGCAGCAGTCACCCACAAACTAAACAATACACAGCTAAAAGTGATATAAATGTTAAAAACGTTAGGATTACCTTGATCTCGTCTTCCTCCTCCTCGGTCTGCCAATCGGTCGGCAAGCTCTTCCTGAAGCTGCTGCTGTTGTCTGGGAGGCAGCCTCCACAGTGCCTGACCCATCTATATGGTAGCACAGTAACATAGTACAACCACGTCACTTTGTCCTTTTTCTCATATGTACCTCACAGGAAAAGTATTGCTCAAATGGTATACTATCAGCACAATTTGACAACTCTTCTTACAGCAGTACGCACATAGAGTAATCTGCTATGTATGTTTTTGTGAATGTAAAAAATATCTTGGTTAAACTTCTGTCAGTGAGTTTGTAGTTAGGCAGGAAATGTAACATAATGACCAATCGTATAATTCAGCACAGGATACAACGAGGTTCACTTGTCATTATATGATCTTCTATTACTGGCAACCTGATAAAGAAGGCAAAACCACAATACAGTGTGAAATTCAGTCAGTTCTGAGGAAACAGAACCACTGAAACTGAATATGATGACAAATAAGATAAGACTCATACCCAAAACACTGTGCATGTTACCATACTCTATGTCTGCTGTACTTCAAACAACATGTACTAACCACTGGGAAGAATGTTTCAGTTTCATGTATCATATTGTTCACCAATAAATTAAATAATTCATCACAGATTTTATATAAAACCTGCCCCAACAATTATAAATTCTGGTGCTTGAAATGAGAATATATCTCCTGTTATTATCATTTCTTCAGGGTGATTTGTTATATTGCAAAGGCTTGCGTTTCATTTTAAAAACCTATGCATTGCTGAGAAACCACTTCAAATGGGTGAAGCTAAATCTGACTTAAGTTTGAAATATTATATATATATTAGGCTAGATGCTTTTAGATTCGATTCTAAATCATTTAGATCAATGCCCATCTCAAGAAAATGCAGTTACCATTCACTTAGATTTAAAATTCTGGTTATATTAGCATCACATAATGTCAACTACAGTTCCTGTATGGTGTGTGTTAATGTGTGAGGACATGCTGGTAACATGTGTATACAGAACCCTGGCTTTAGGTACTAGATCTCTCACTGATTCTGCTGAAATGGCAAGACATTTTGTAACATATAGACTGTTTTGGCATCCAATCTGCGAAATGTTCTCATCAGATGAGAAAACAAGTGACCTGTTGCAGTCATACGTATTTGTGAACATTAGCCTTGTCCTGTATTAAACACGAGTGCACAGTGCTTTACAATTATATGGCAGCCAACACTGAAGTGTAACTGCTCAAAGCAACTTCAAAATGAGCTTCGTAGGTTAGTCGACTTAGTGTGTGCCACTAAACAAAGCAGCGATGGACTGTCCTGTCGTCCTTTCCCTCTCACGCTGTCTAACCTCGGCTGTGTTGCATACACAAATCCATTACACTGTTGTAAACATCAACGTTGGAAGTTCCAATGAGCACGGTAGTGTGACCTGTAGTCACCGCCTCCCCTCCAATACCATTGGCCACACGTGTCACAACAACGTTCTAATTGAAATGTGATTTGTTGAGATGGCTGTCACTCACAATCTGTTCCTACAATCCCCGAGTTAGCTCACCGAGCTAGTTTAAGTTGACAAACATGACAGTGTTGGCCCAAACTGGTTGAGTTGGCTGCCCTATTAAAGGCAGTATCGTGTTTGCTTTACAAGCATGGCGCAGCGTTTCCTGATGCGTATGATGCAGCGCCGTAACCCGAGCTACCTACCTGAGTTTAGTGAATCCTCTGACAACCTGACCTGCACACAAGGACAGCTGGAAAAGCGGTTTCCTTGATATCAAACGTATCCAGTAGTCACTTCATCAAGCCGAGGCCAAATAAAAAGAGGGCAGTTGCTCCTTTGGTTCAGTGGGAACCTTTCATACTGTAGTCTATTACTAACACAATTGTCATCTTCTTTTTCCCACCCTCCTCCTGTCACTTCGGCCCCTCCCCCTTTCTCTCCCCTGTCATCACAGTAACAGACGAGCTGAAAGAAAATTTAGAATTTTACAATAAGGAGTCCAACGAATTCGTTTTATATGTAAGTACTCGCCGCCTGTGACAAACTGACAAATTAAACCGAACGACAGAAATGCAAAGCAGCGTGCGTGCAGATTACGTCGCTGACGTCAAGTCGTTACATCACGTGAGAAGACAGCCAATCCCGCGTCGTGCTGTTGATCAAGCGGCAGAAACGAAAGCAGCTACCGGCTTTGCGTTAGCTACAAAGAGATCTTCGAGTTAACGTTCAAACACATCTTCCTTTGACAGGTAGCTAGTGTTTTGTGCAGCAATAACACAGGTTTGTTACGTTATTATATCTGGCTGTCAGTTCGGTCAGAAATGTACCATTAGCCAAGTTAACGTGTTGCTGCATTAACGTTACCAGCGAAAACTGCTGCTTCTGTCTCTTACAGGTAACGATGCTGTCTGCTGGAGATGTTCAGGGTTGTCTTCGTAAACTGGAAACTCTCCTGCGGGTGATTAAGTACCCAGGATATGTCGACTATAATGGGTAATTTAACATTATGCCATTAACCTGCCAGTAACGCTACTTCAGGGACACTAAAGCCATAACAATTTAATAACCAAACAACACTTTTATGTTTTTTTTTTTTTTGCAACCCTACTTACATTCACCAATAACGATTTCCAGTGCTGGAAGTATTTAACTAAACAACACTAAAGCTTTGTGTTCATCTAATTCTACCTCTGCAGATTTTCTATATAGAATAATAAACTTTCTCAAACGTGACTTGTGACATTGCAGTCAATACTTAGGTCAGTAGATTTCTTACACAGCAAGAAGCACAGCATTGTCATTTTTAGAACTGTGTTGTCATGTGTAATACGTGAAATATTCATATGCTGCATTTACAACAATTGAAAATTAATGATACAATTTACAGTCAAGATAAACTCGAAAATTGTGTTCTACACTTAATGGAAATGACCGGACACAGTTTTGAGTGGAGCCTTGCAGTTTAGAGGACTTTTTCTAGCCATGCTTAAATGGAATATGCTGTTTGGTTAATATAAACACCAGTATATTATGGCCTTTGTCTCAGGTACTACTACCCTGCACATTTACATAAGACATTGAACATGTCTCACAAGAGCCCTTAAGGCTCCTATAACTTTGTAACTATTGTAATGTTGCCTGTCTACCACAAGGTATCACTATCCTCCCAATGAACAGCTGCTGCACCTGTGTCTAGGCTTGCCCTCACTCACCTTTATGCCAAAAAGAATTGCAGTTTGAGATTCAATCTCTCACTTTTTCTTGCCCTCTCATTACAGTTTCATTGTGTGACTCTTGACCGGCATCCAAACCTAATTATTGTTTGTTTTGAATATTTTGCGTTCTTGTGTAGAAACAGTGCAGACATCCAAAAATAAAAATAAATACAGAACAACAACACATCAGTGAGTATGAGGCACAGCACATCCATTGTGACTTGTGAATACAAACAAACAAATGTTATTTATATTTTTATGAAAGAGTCTATGTCAATGCACAATAACCCACGTGACAACTGTTGCATAACCTGGTAGGTCAATGCGTTTGGTTTTGTTTATGCACCAAGAGGAGAACAGATCCAGTCCAGATTCACTCCGATGAATATGAGAATAAAATGATTAAGTTGAATTGTGTTACAGAGGATAAATGCATCCAAACATTTCTGGGATAGATGCTAACATTTTCAAGCACTGGCCCCACAGGCCACCATTCCCCTAAATTTGGTAACTGTGACACAATAAATGAAAGGACATTAACAGAATGAAAATATATTTTTATAATAATGTATTTAAATTGAAACTCAAAGTTCCTTGTAAACATATGGTGTATTCTTTCATAGTCAGCCTGTGGAACTGTAACATTGCTTTGGCAAAGGCAAAGTATATTCAGAATAGGGATAAAACTTGGTGGCCACAGGGGGCCACATATATGGAGGATTTGGTGGCCATGGGCCATAGGGCCATAGTTAATACCGAACCCTCCATTTATGTATTTTATCCTGTCTGAGATAAGAAACAAGAATTCAATTTCCACATATTAACAGGTTGTAAAATGTAATCAGTGTGGGAAATGAACATATGTCTACTATGTCTAATAAATATAGTGGATGTAGAGATTTAGAAATTTCATGGGGGGGCAGTGAGACGGTGGCAGGAAAATCAAAAGGGTATCAGATTCAGATCATTTAAATCATATATAATATATCATTAATATTGTTTATATAAATAAATTATCAGTGTGTTTTTGTGCCAGATTCAGTTTCAGCGGGCGTAGAAAATGCAACAGACGCCGAAACTTGCCAGAGCGCAAGCTGTTAGCGTTATTTGGTTTGGGTGGCATTTGTGACAATCTAGAATTGCTTTCTTTGGTAACTATTGGAGCTTCTTTTTTTGAGGTACCAGTCCGTCGCAGCAGCTAACTTCACTGCAGGTGCAGGATCACCTGGCCTCTGCCAGTCGGGTATCGTAACCGTAGTGTGAACAACAGCACTGTTTGTGCGAGCGTGTGTTAGAGACGGAACTGGAAATTAAATGAAAATAAAATGATGGTTTAATGCAGGATTAGGATATTGGCCTAAACGGGTACATATCATCCCTTTTTTTTTTTTTTTTTAAATCTTGGGGCATCTTTGCCCTTTGCCCCCGCTAATTTCCAATGGAGAAAGTAATACATCTATTGACTTCGCCAACTAATGAAGTTCCAGTACACTAGCGAAATGAAAAATGCTCAGAATCCACAGCTGCTGACTTTGATCATCACTCTCTGCCAAAACACAACTGTGTGAACTTGATTTCAACACTCCTGTGAGCAGTGTGAACATTGCACATCAGATTCTCTATTTTGTCAGATGCCATTTATCTTGCAATCTTGCACGTTATTTGCTTTTCCACCAGCCTTTCCAAAGGAGATCCCTCAGCTTTTCTGCCAGTAGTGAGCTTCACCCTCACCTCCTTTTCTCCACCTTTTGCTGAGCAACTAATAGCGGGTGGACTGGAGCTGACTGGCAAAACTGACCTCCGATTCATTGACACTCTTTATAAGGTAACACACACACACACATTCTGAGTGCTGTGTTTTCTCAGGTGTACAAAGACTGCTGCATGCAGCATTACAAAATGCTGTCAAGTTTCTTGATGCACATTTGTCCAATGTGAGAGATTAACTTTTAAAAATGTGAATATCTACCAGCCACTGATAGAAGAATGTTCAAATTCACCAACCATTAATAATAAATCATTATTTTTTGTCTGAAATCTACTAGCCACTTTTATATTTGACCAGCATTTGGTCACGTGTGTGTGTGTGTTGCGTGTGCGTGTGCGTGTGCGTGCGTGTGCGCATGCATGTGTAGGTACTACGAGATATCTTCCACTATAAACCAATACTGACCAAGCAGCAGTTCCTTCAGTGGGGGTTCTCCCAAAGGAAAATCTCTGTCATTTGTGACATCATTAATTTGGTCCTGCAGAAACACAACCAACTGAAGAAGGTACAGATCCTTTTAATAACTTATTTTATTAGGCAGCAATGTCCTATTATCAATAACGAAGATACAATAAATTCCATAAACTATTACCAGCTTTATTGGTCTATTTGAGTCTTGCTATAAAAAACGGATGACAATTTTAATCTGTGTACTATTTTCAAATGAACTAATATATGATTCAAAAGTCAAGTTATTTCTATAAATATTGTCACGGTCACAGGTTGTTTATTGTTATTTTTGATTGGCTGTTAATGGGTCTTACCTAATACAGTGAGTATTAGGTAAGACTCCCCCCCCCCAGAGTTATGTATGATGTATGTCTCTAGCCAGCTTTGCACATCTAGAAACTGTAATTTTTGCTTATTCTTCCAGGTAAAATAGCTCATGCTGATTCACTTTGGATGGAGACAGTCAAGTTTTGCTACAGATTGAGGTCTGGGCTTTGACTGGGGCATTCTAAGACATTAACACTCTTTGCCTTAGAACACTCAACTAGGTCCGGCTAAATGCTTTGTTGATTGACAACCAAGGCATTTAGCGAATGCATGGCCTGTTAGTAGCTGGTATAGCCATAAGGCTTAGTGGTAATTAAATGTCCCAGATGTAAAACAAACAAACATGTGACCAGTACTACTGTAAGTGTGCCGTGACAGTAATGAAGTTCAGAGGAGACCTGGAATATCAAAACAGTTGACAAAAAGGATTCAACAAACAGCAATTCTGTATCCAATATATTTGTGTGTGTATGTGTGTTGTAGCCCAAAGTCAGATGTCCTGCTTCACACAAGGATAGCAGAGGAGAAGCTCGTCCAACACTGACTGATGCAGACATTGTACGTATAGTGTGAAGTGCTAAAACCACCACTAAACAGAGTACTGTATAGTATTGCACACCACTCAATGATGTGTACAGCTGTGGTTCTTAACATTACCTCTAAAATCCAGCCATGCCGTACAACCCCTATCACATAAATGCATAATGAAAAAAAAATTGAATAGTCCCTTTTTAGACCTGTTTCATTTGAGGAACAGAACACAAAAGTGGACAGTTGTGCATTTTCTATACAACTTAAATTCAATTTCAGTTCAGTTTTATTTATATAGCGCCATATCATAACAAAGTTATCTCATAGCACTTGTTCATATAGAGCAGGTCTAGACCGACTATGTACAGAGACCCAACAATTTACACCATGAGCAGCACTAGGAATGGTACTGATGTTAACAACTTAATGACACAAATTCAAGAATATAAAACATAAGGTGGCTTTTTGTAGAATAGACATACCTAGCTATCAAGCCAATATTAGCTATGCACAAAACAAATCTTGCCTATTTATGACTGGATCCATTCTCAGGTAGTTTTGTGTTGGAAATACAGTTAGGCAAATGATGTGAGGGCCTTGAATGTGTTTGGTTATTTGAAAGCCACCTATATTTAGAGACAGTTACTTGCATTGAACCGATGGCACATGGTCACAGGCACATTAAAGCTACATTAATGCCTTAAGGCATTAACAAGGATGCCAAAAGGATAATGGCTGTTAGCAGGTGACGGACGAATGATTAGAAATGTGAGTCTGTGAATACATATCATTTCTCTTCATTGTGTTTTTGTGTGTTTCAGGTTCCTGAGAAGCCACGTCTTGTGACTCACATTGAAACCCCCTTCACCTTTCCCACAAACTCCTCCCATGTGGAAGCATTCTCCTCCCATAATGTAACCTACACCTCTCATAATGAAGAATACCCCTCCAGTTCTTTTGAAATTGGGATCATACAGCTGGCAGGAGAGCAGAAGGACAAGGATAACAGTCTTTACGTAAGCATTTATCAAATCACTATACAGACTTAGTAAAAGCTTGTGAGAGATGTTAGTTAATAGATTAAATGTAGTAAAGGTTTAGACCAGTTTATTGATAGATGGAGTGAAATACTATAGAAATAAAAAGGGCTTGTGGTCTTGGATGGATGTGTTGGAGATTAGTGTTACACGGTGTTCGGGCATAAACCTATTACAATTTGCCCACTGCCCCCAACATTGTCTTGCCTTTTTTTAATTTCTAGAAATAAAACCCATCCAGTTATCGGCACCCACGTTCATTAAATAGTCAGACAACGGACTGTACAATTCTAAACTGAAAGTGTCTGCTCTGTCCAGAATCAGCAGAGTTGCAGCACAGAGTAGCAGGAAACCCATAGACCATCTCATGTAATGCTACTCAGCCAATGAAATCTGTGCATTCCGAAGCAATGCGATGCGAGTCAGTGAGTGAGATAAACGCATGAGAGAGACAACAGTCGATGAAATAATTAAGAGAAAAGTAATTTCACATGGCATGCTCTAAAAAGAGAAAAGTAGACGGCAAAAACAGTTTTTATTCAACAATGGACAGAGTCTTACATGCTCATTCTTCACATGGGCAGTTCAAAATCAGTATGTCTCATATGTTCCCAGACCATGGCGATTATTTAAAGCAGCAAGCAGCACTACTTTGAGACAAAACACAGGGCATCTTTTGAGCAAACATACCCACACATTATGATGATCCAGACCTTTGCTTGAGGACACTTCTTCTAACAGGACCTCTTTGAATTTTAACTGAATGATCTAACATCATCAAGGTAACCGCATGCGACAGATATTGAGTGTCATCGACAAATATCTTTACTTGTAAAATGTCCAGTGTAAATGGTAACACCTGTATTTTATTAACCAGTGGGAAACTTTCCTCACCCTGGCATCCCTACTGGCAATTGATTATCTCTGTATATTTCACTAGCAGTAAAGAGGATGTCAATGGAAATCTATGAATACTTGCTTAAACTGCCTTTGTTTGGAACAATATGTTGCAGCTTTCACCATAACATAGATTTTATGTAGATCTAAACAAGTAATGCGGTGTATAAAAATGTATCAAAGCTTCTGTCTGTTGCGCACAAAATCGGAGTGCTTCCTAGCATGTACACTCATTAGGAGAGGCCATTGTTGACCTTTTAGGATTGTGGTTTGAGTTCTGTGCTTCTACTTTCTAGAGGAGTTTGAATACATTCCAATATAAAATGTAATGAAGTGTCTTTTCTGTCTTTCAGTCATCAGAGGTGGAAGGAAGGCTCTCCGCACTGGAAGCTCAATTTGAGCAACTTTTGTCTGGGCTAGACAGGATAAGTATCCTGGAGAAACGCCTGGAGGAACTTGATAGATGGAGAAACACAGAAAAGGTGGATAAGACATTATTTACTCCTTTTAAAATATTCTATTTATTTTGTACTTTTCCTTTTTGGACAGACAGACAGCAAAGAATGTAATAAAACATGAAATTGCTGTCACCTTTTCTTTTTATCATATCCTATTCCAGAATGAAGGGCAGGTCATCACCATATCCAGAGAGAGCTGGGAGAATCTGATGAGCAGAGTCCTATTATTGGAAACTAAACTTGAACTTAGCAGTGCACAGGTAGGACAAGTGTACATGCTGTGACATTTTAATTTCATCTCCATGTAGAATGTAGTTACTGGTTGTCTTGTTCTTTAGCCTGTTTCCACCGGTGATTGTGTTGATCCTCTACATAACTCAATGTTCAGTGGGTTATAACAAATTGCATCATATTGTATATACTATAAGATGAAAAACCTTTGATTGCACTGAGGAAATTAGGTTGTTTCATCAGCTGAAGTAAAAAAATCTTTAATACTTTATATTTGTAAATAAAAGGTAAAAACAGATTATTGTGGGATTATCTAAGTATACTGTATGCTACCAGCAATTTTTAACACATGGTTATAACAATAAGATTAGTGTTCTGCTGTCCTGTTTTACTAAATATGAGCAATACAAAATATAACGATGACAATACAATAGAGCATTACTTGTGAGCAAGATGGGCATACTTTTTACTACAATATTGCAGATTACTGCTCATTAGGGTGATATAGCCAAAAAATGTAATCAAAAGTTTTTTGTAAGCTTGGGACCGATTTGCGATGTTAATTGTTTTTTTCCGGCAAAATAAAAGAAGACTAAAACATAATTGAACATTTTGCGACATCATGTGCAAGACAGCTGAGCAAGAGTAATAAAAGACCTGCAGGGCTGTCATCCTTATGCATATTTAAAAACAAAATGATCCCATACAGCTATGGACCATCGGTACCAGACACTTCACTTAAGTAGAACACAGACCACTAAAATCAAATAAAGCACAGAGAGAGCAGCTCAAAAGCAGCAAAGCCTGCTTTTGGTGTTGTATTAAAACTTTGTTCTTCACAGGATTAGCCTGATATTTGCAGACAGCTAGCTAGCTAACTGGAGTCAGAGACACCTGGAGTCAGTCAGCCTTAAAGTTAGCTGAAAGGTGTTTCAGCAACAGCAGTGAGGGGTGACACAAGGGGATATGAAGGAGTTGCAGGGTGATTTTAAATTTGCCACAGACAATGTAACACTGATCAAAACTGTAAACTACAAGCTTTCATGGTGTAGTATTTCTACTACTGCTACTCTCAGTTGCATGCCCACAGTGTTTCATACTCCATATTGTCCACACTGCTGATAGTTTGGCAGTGGGGTATCCTAGGGTTCATCATAGATTTATTCACAATTAAAGAGTACGGGCTAGACCTGAGATAACCTCTGCTATGATTTGGCACTATATAAATCATTGAATTAAATAGATTTCTTTGGTGGTCTAGAAGGCAGAATTGCTGAATTATCTTTAAAGAAAAGGAAAATAACATATATATATATATATATATATATAATGCAACCAGGATCCATTACAATAAAGTGACTGTGAATTCCCTTTACTAGTGTATTTGTGTTTTTAGTGTTATGTTAGCTTCATGTTGATGTATTAGGAATGTGGCAGTAAGGTAAGCGATATTGGAGGAAAGTCATCTTTGCCACTTGCAACTGTGTAAATTACAGTAAATTCTGTCCATAGTTAGGAAGTTTTTAATAGTTTAAACTCTAGTATTGTTCACCTTCAGGGGTAGTTAAAAAATGATTAGCTTGAAACTAGCACTAAGCCATTTTTCAGATTAATCCTTGACTGAGCATCTTTTCAAATAAAATGACCATTTCTATCATTTCCCTTTTTGTTTTTTCACCTCTATCTTAGGTAAGTGTCCTGCCACCACGTCCATCATCTTCTCCCTCCTATTCTTCCAGCTCAATGTCCCTGTCTCCCGGTCACTATGGATAAACAAATGCTTTTCCCACTTTTCAATGATTATGGTCCTTTTGTTGTTGAGCATGTGGATTTCATTGCATTATAATGTAAAATTGTATAAATAATTGTCATTTATAGTATAATTTTTGTCCACTCGGTTGCCTCTATGCCAAAGGCTTGGTTAACAAGACACATTAAGCTTTGGCTATATGTTATCTAGTTGATGCTAGTTGATGTTGAATGCATCAGACTCTTCATGACCTTGTTATCTGTTCTAAGTCAGTGTCAGACTGACAAACAACACTACATCACAAGCCATGTTTAAGATTTTTATCTTATTACAACATCCAACCTGCTTGATAATACCAGTGATTTTTGGCCCTCCAACCTTAATCTTACAATTGTTTCTTGATCTTGCAGAGATGGTGGTGCTGTACCAGATATATTTAATATTATATTATATATTTAATATATGTTTTGCACTTGTCAGAGAGAACATAATTGGGAATTAATTTTATCGTGTGTGTGTGTCTGAAATTTGTAGGCTGAAGACCTCCTTGTGTCTGCTGAAGAACACTGAATTCTCTAACCCTAACACCCTGCAAATAAATTATGATAAATGATCATCATCATCTTAGTTTGGGTTTAATGCAATGTCACACCACAATTTTGGCAAACCTTTATGGTTTTTTGACTTTGTTAATGTGCCTTGTTAAAACTTGTTAAACCTAATTATCGCCATTATGTACCTATCAGTTTGCTTTGTTTTCTAACAAGCTTCTAGTACTTTTAGACCAAACTCCTGTAGGTGTCAAATATTGTCACCATGAAAATTGATGTCCACATATACTGTAAAGGCTGACGAGAGTACAGAAGATAATTTTCACTGTTAGCGCTCCAAAATTAAATGCTTTATTTTTAAAACTGCAGTTGCTGTGTGAATGTTTCTTCTTTTCTCTGAGTTTTCTAATATCAAAATAAAAAATTGCAGACATTCAGTTTAAGAAAATGTTTAGTGTATGTTAATTTCATCTGATCAAAGAGAGAGTATGTGTTAAAACTTTCACCAGTCTCCCCTACACACAGTAGCTACACCTCCACAACATACACCCCATTATTGATTCCATCAGATAAGCATCCATGCCCAGGGGCCCATTGTCATAGTATAATCTGCCTATGCAAAGACCATTTAGTGGATAGTAAAAAAAAAAGCGAAGATGAGAAGATGCAGGTACAACATGTATGTGAATTCTCAGGACAATATCCCAGGTATTTCTACATCATGTAAGCAGCTCCAGGGCCTTTTTTTGACTAATCACAGTTATTACGCCATGATTCTGCACACTCCGATACAGTAGGTGGCAGTATGCACCTTAAATTTGTTACCTGAAGAGCGGGAGATTTTTCCCCGCTTCCTGTTAATGTGTTTTTCTTGCGCGAATGACCACATCCAGCAAACACAACCTTCAGACCAGAGAAAAGCAGCAAAACCTCGAGTAACTCCAGCATTTGGAAGACCATGGAAGAAAATCAGCCACCGAGGCCTCTAAGCGAGTAATTACATGACTTTCATTTTGTCTGCATTCGACATGAGAGGCACAAACATCCACTGAGAAGAAGTAAAGTTGGGCTGTGAGACAGAACACACGCTGGTGTTTGCCCCCAGTGTTTAAGTTGTTTCGTCTATTTTACGTTAACTAATTTAGTTTCTCATATTTAAAACACTACTCTGAGGGGATCTGTACCGTTCGTCATTCTATCACCCGATTTGTTGCACTTGTCATGAAGTCATAAAGACAAGCTTCCTCTCAGCCCCTTCATGGCCTAATCTACATTCAACCAACCGTAGCTTGTGAAATCACACGTGAGACTTGTTTTTGTGTGTGTGAATGAGATTTCTGTCCCGACAGTATACGTTTTAGCAGTGTTGGAAGACGATTTTGGCTCCTTTTCTTAGAAACGTTGCAACACCAATGTGGAAAAATACCCCTACTAGCAGTCCAATGTTTAAAACTGACTTAATCTAAGGAAAACCACAGAAATAATTTACTATTAGCAAAATGTACATAAAACATTAGAGGTAAAGCATTGTGTTGTATGGTCCCTATGAGCAGGGGTGTAAACCTGGATGAGTCATGGGGCCCCAGCTTGGTAGGGGCCCCTAAATGTTCAGAAAATTATGTATATAATAAAAACATTTTGATGATAATGTAAACACATAATCAGAGCAGGCATCTTTAGCCAGCCATCCCGTTTGAAACCCCAGTCTAATGCATGTGGTTTGGTCCATTTTCCAGGAGGATAAAAAGCAAAGCCCCACGGCTGCTGATCAGAGTCTGACAGTTGCTCCTGGAGGATGTAGCACTAGCCTGCCTTCAGCCAGATACAGCTTCAAGAAACAAATCAGGGTACCAGAAAAGGAAAGGCAGAACATTGAGAATAATGCAACAAAATAAAGGGAAAACATTACTCACGACGTGTTTTCCAAGAACAAAGAATGAGAAGATTTTCAGTGTAGACAGACTGCTGCTGCTGAACTGAGTAACTGTAGCCTAGTCGAGCTTCTTCTGGACAAAACGGTGTCATGTGACATGTCATGTCCTGCCAACGCCCCTGCCTATGGGTGTTATATTAGGCTGTATAGATGTTATGCAGTTATTTATTGTATGTATTATTAGGTAAGCTGCATTTTAATGTTATGTAAATATGCTATTTGGAAATGTAATCTATTAGAAAGCATATTTATGGGCTGATTAACATAAAACTAATTAGATTTAGATGTTAGATCTGAAATGTTGAAGGTGAGAGAAGGTATGTAGTAGCTTGCTGATTCTTGAGATAAGAGACAGCATGTCTCTCCTAGAAAAGTTTGATTTATGTTAAAAACAAGGAAAGTGCTTCAGTTACATGTAAATTAATTGTGTATATTTATGACAGTAATTTCATATTTTTTTAAAAAATATTTCAACACAATTTGTTCAAATTCAGGCTCTGTACAGAAAAAATACATGTATTTAGCCTGTCCTGAGCAAGCAGTCACAATGTCAAACTGCCCAAGAAAGTGTTTAAAACAGCTACAAATGCATAAATGTACTTATCAAATGAAAGGAGAGCATCAATAATATATCAAACAATGCAAAAAGTGAACTTTAAATTATATTATCTATAAATTGCTTCCTATCAAATGTGTGTCCTCATTATCTTGTCAACTGTCAGATTTAAAAGAAAAAAAACCTATTTATATAGCACCTTTTAAAAACAGCTTATAAAGTGCTTTGACAATTTGCTTTGTCTTTGACAGACAAAGCAAATTGTTGTGCACAAACCCAAAGAACAGAACGGATCTTTGAGTAAATTAAATCACAGCTGTTCGCTGGTGCTTGTGAGAGAGGCAGACTGTAATGTTCAAGCTTTTACTGAAGATTATGCACATTAAGCTCCCCGGGAGATTTACTGGGCAGATCATGGAAAACAAGTTGAATTCAAACATAGGAACCTGGATAGGTGTGGAAACACAGGGAACTGCCCAGAAATGAGTTGTGATTTTGGTAAATCAGCAAAACTTGCTTTAAGGGTTGGTTTTTTGCTTGGATAACAAAACTTTACATTTTCTCTGTCTATTTGTGTGTTTCTCTGTAGCAGCACAAACTGCAAGAGAAAAGATTACCTGGAATGGCCAGAGTACTTCATGGCTGTAGCTTTTCTGTCAGCCCAAAGGAGCAAAGACCCAAGCTCACAGGTGTGTGTGTGTGTGTGTGTGTGTGTGTGTGTGTGTGTGTGTGTGTGTGTGTGTGT
>JAVQJF010124577.1:0-23489 GCA_036023855.1 Gadopsis marmoratus | reverse complement strand
ACACACCGATGGGGACACAGTTGCCATGCTGGCCTCCACCGGGGGCAACTTGGGGTTCAGTGTCTTGCCCAGGGACACTTCGACATGTGGACAGCAGGGGCTGGGATCGAACCACCAACGCTGGGGTTAATGGATGACCGCACTACCCCTCAGCCACAGCCGCCATGATAGACACACACTGGGGCTTCATCTGGGAGAAAGTGGTGGACCAACTGACATTGCCATCCCCTACACAATAATCTTGCAACCTTATTATGTTTATTTACTTTATTATGAATTTCTTTCAGTTTTCCAGAAGCTAAGATAACGACAAAGTGCCCAGTCGAACCCCTTTAACACAAATACACGCCAACGTGTATTTGGAAAGCCCTTATACACTTGTACAACAGTCAAAGGGGCAAAAGGCTAAACCGACAGCAGAACTGTTCCTGAGCTTAAAGCTCTGAGTTAAATGAAGGACACACCTGACACATGCAGGATTATTGGTGTCAGTGAACAACATATTGCAAGAGAACATACTGCAGTGAGGTGCTGTTCCAGTTAGTTGCGCACTGGTTTTAGACTGCAAACCTTGTCTGTCTGCGGTGTCTTAGTGTGTCTAGAATAAGAGAAAGACAGGATGCGCTGCACACTAACCGAATCACCTGTAATTACCACCCACAGTCTCTGCCATTTATCGCTGACTTCTCCCAGACCGAGGCGCAAACACGCAGAACATTCATAGAGATGCATCTAAATAGCTACTTGCGCTCATGCATTTGGCCAAAAATGTGTAAACACACTTGCTTACAAATCCAAGATCTTTGTACAAAGAGCTACTGTCACGCCCACAGCCCAAATGGCTGTTTTGTGTTGTCAGTCATTTACTCCCAAAACATACACTTACCCGCTCTGACAAAGACTTCCATCTTTTATTATCTTGCCGCACAACAAAGCCCAAATTCATGTGTGCTTTCTAGCTTGCTCATAATTTTCCTCACAGCACTCAGGCTGGCACTCTGGGGAGTCATCTCAAAACAGTAAGCGCAGCCCCGCGCAAGCATAAAGTACGCTGTGTTTGCTCGTGCGCACGCCATTACACACATGCTCCCCGATGCCTCGTCCCTGATGCACTTGATAGCTGGTGATAGTAGCCATTGTGAGAAGCAATGTTCCCCATCTCTGTGTTGTGCTGTTATTACATTAGCAGCTCTGATTTTGCCTCCTTCTCTCTTTCTTCAGTTCTCCACCTCTCTGCTTTGTATCGCTCTATTCCTTCCTCTATCTATCTACCTCCCCCCCGTTCCTCCTTCCTTCCTGCTCTGTCTGTTGTGATTTAGTGCTTACAGTGTTTACTCTCCAATGCAGCACCAGAAACCAGGGAAATAATAACTCTAACCCGGGCTGAGTCTCTCTCCAAATTATGACCATTGATTTGTGTCTTTATTATGTCTTCAGTGGAACCTTGTTCACCAGCATCGCCAGGTCCTCAGTGCTCAGTGCAGCTCAACACTGCCATCCAGTGATGCTTCAATCCACTGATGCTTAACAAAGAGAGTGGAAGCAGATTTTTGGCTGTGTAGTTGTTTGTATATGTTTCACATGTAGTGACTGGGTTGCATGCTAGTCTCTATGCATGAGCATATATGAACTGTGAGGATGATTTGCTTGTTAACTGCTGTGTGGCTCAATCGCAGTCAACTCAGTGAATGAGCTGAGGGAAAATCAGAGACCTTGCACATTTGTGCGTAACCTCAAGGTGAGTTAGGGGTGCCTCTCTCTCTCTGTCCCTCTCCCCCTCTCCGTGGTGGTTTACGTTACCCTGGGCAGAGCAGTGTGGAACAGAGTGGCGGCCCGGGGCTGGTTGAATGCAGGAATGCCCCGGCCATCTGCTGCACATCAGAATTAGACCTCCAACCCAATTCAATTAGCAGCCCAAGCCAGTGCCACTGATTGGGCAGAGGGGGTAAGGCTACAGTCAGGGAGGGAGGCAGGGAGGGTGGGTGGAAGAGGCAGAGGGATTGTGGGAGCCAAGAGTGGAGGAAAGGGAGCATGAGTAAAAACAACAGAAAGTGAAACAAATCAAACATTTCCAAATGAATTCTTCTGAGAAATTAACCATGGGTGGAAAATATCTGAAAGGTAAATAGAAACAAAACAAGTCATGAGCGACTGCTGTGGATATGCCTGAGGACATGTCACGTGTTTGATCAGCAATTTATAACCCCAAGGCTAAGCCCACCAGAGGCTTAATATATGATAATAATAATAAAAATTAAAAAAAGGTCCCAAAATTGCCAGGGACTTGAAGGTACGTTGTCTTTTGCCCTTGCAAATCATGCCAACACAGATTCAGCAACAGTGCTGAAAGAAGAAACAAAAAGCCTCCCAAAGCAAGACTTTAGCCAACTTTTGAGCAAAACAACAGAAAATAGACAACGCTGATTGAATAAAGGGGCGAAAGACGGCCCTTCAGATAAGCATCGTGTTCGCCTTCATAATATTTGGACTGAGACAGATGGAAACAGACCTGTCATCATGCAAAGTAACACTTGGGTGTTGCAACTACTTTGCCAACTTTGATCAATTTAAACATCTGAAATACACTCAAACGTAGCATACATGTGTCAGTGTAAATACGTGCATGCCGCCAAACTATTACTGTTTTCTAAAATGAGCCAAACTATTTTCTAATGACTCAAAGTCATCTCCTAGTGTAATCAGTGTTTCATAGGTCAGTAGAGGTTTATTCAATCACAGCATAATAGAAGCTCCAAAAATCATCCATGCATTTTTTTTTTCTTTTATTTATTTGACCTTATTCTATAACAACAAATGATTGCAAGGGTATGCTACCTACGAATTACAGTGATTGGAAAGAAGAGTGTGTGCGTGGGTGTGGGTGTGTGTGTGTTTGTGTGTGATAAATAAGCTACTGGCACAAACCTTGGACTGAGTGGAAAACAGCCCTGGGGTTGTACACAATTTTTACAGCACAGTGAGACTGACCCACACACCTACATGTGGTGATAACAGCGGCTTACTCACCCCAAAACACAAACATGTACAGAAACACACACGTGCACACAGATAGTTGTGCACAGACCTACCTGCCTAATCTGCCTAATCTCCAGAACATACAAGTGCCACATATCCACATTCACTTGGTGGCAGCAGGATGCATATATCCAGTGGAACATACTTTCTCATATGTTCTAGATGCTGTCAAAAATGCTCAGAGCCCTTGGAGACATAATGCACAAAAACATTGGCTCATATAAACATTGTGCTGTGCGGATATGTTCCCAATTATCTGCTGCATATTTCTCTGATTTTTAACTCATGCCAGACTGGCATCTTTGGAAAACGGAGACTTCTAAACAATTGCGGGATTGTGTGTTTTGTTTGAGGGAATGTTCTGCACAGCAGCATTTTTGTTTTTCGTGTGCTAGAATAGCGTATTGATCAGTATTTGCTCCAGCTCACGTTTTCCCCCCTCACACAGTGGTGTGTAGACTTGTGTGCATATCAGGATGCGATTCTGTTGATGTGCGAGTGTAGGGAGGACATCTTGTCAACTCCCTCTTCTCGTCTCTCACCTGTTCCTCACACCACAAAAAACCCTGCTGTGGATCAGCACGCCGTGCTGTGCAAACATGCCCTCAGGCAGGTGCCACACACACACAACACATTTTCAAAAGTAACAAAATCGCACTGGGCAGGAAACTTCAGAAAATATCATTACTCTTTAAAAAAAGACGCCCCCTAAAAAAAGAGGAACATAAAGCCAAATAAACACTGCAGACACAGAAATGTTTGCCTCGGTGCATTATAGACATACTCATCGACGGAAGACATTCAGCTGATAATGCTGGCGTGCTCATGAAACACTTCAAGCCTTTCTGTGAGATGGAGAATGCACACACAGACACAGCAGGCTAAACAGCATGGCAGTAATGACTGTTTCTCATTGGACATCTGCGTGTGTGTAATCCCCATCTCTCCATTGCTTTGCATCTCGGCCAAATACAGCCATGAAGCCAGTATTAAGGGCCAACAGGCTAAACCTTGGCCTGGTGTGCTTAAGTATCCAGATCGATAAGTATTACACTACATGTGATCTATGAATGTGCGTGTGTGTGTGTCAGTTTAAATCAGGACAGATCACGCTATGTGTAGATACAGGGTTCTCCTGGGTCAATAACTTGTTGCTGTAGCAGAAATTATGTCCATGTGTATTATATTACTCACATTTAAATGTCAACATATGTAATAACTTCAAATATTGTACGTCACTATGAGTTGTTCTGTTCGTTGGTGTTAACGTAGGTAGATAGATTGCATGCTCATGCACACGTGGACAAAATTGTTGGTACCCTTCCATTAAAGAAAGGAAAACCCACAATGGTCACTGAAATAACTGACAAAAGTAATAATAAATAAAAATCAGACATTGCCTTTGAATTTTGGTTCAACAGAATCATTTTAAAAAACAAACTAATGAAACTGGCCTGGACAAAAATGATGGTACCGTTAACTTAATATTTAGTTGCACAACCTTTTGAGGCAATCACACTGCAATCAAGCGACGTCTGTAGCTCTCAATGAGACTTCTGCACCTGTCGACAGGTATTTTGGCCGACTCCTCGTGAGCAACCTGCTCACTATGTGTCGAGTAGATGTAGTGAGTCACTGCATTGAGTCAGCATCTCATTACCACAACTCTGTGTGTGTGTGTGTGTGTGTGTGTGTGTGTGTGTCAGGCTGGGTTAATGGTTTCAGGCGCACACCTAAGGTCAGAGCATATGTTCAGAATGTGTACTGATTCAGAGCGTGCTGTGTGTCAGAGTGTTTACAAGACAGGGTTGCACAATGAGGTATACGTTGTAGTACCTTTATGCTCAATACACAGAGAACATAATACAAATATTTATATTTGGAGTTGAATAAACTCAAATTTCAAATGTGTGTGTGTGTGTGTATATATATATGTATATATATATATATATATATGTACACTTATTTATAGTATACCTATATATATATATACCCCATATACACCCAGGAAGTTATAATTCTGGGGGAATGTAAACATAAGCAACAAGACAGTGTTATCAATATGATCGGCACCTTAACATAAAACTCAACATCTGGGAAACGTTGTCCATTAACTTGACCACGTTGGAGCACCAAGCATCGCTGATGTAAACACAGAAACCGCTTCCACTCATCTTACCAGAGTCTTGCTTTCTGTCGGGGGGGGAGACCGTCCGTCCTTTGAGTGCAAACAGCTTGATCCAGGATGTTGTGGTCTCTGTAAGACCTGAGCACAACAGTCTCTGAATTTCCTTTCCTGGGTTAGCCCAAGCCCCCTTTTCGTCCAGTCTATTTTTCCTGCGATGGCGCGACCGGGTAGGCTGGGTGCTGGAGCAGCCTTAGGTCCAAGCTGGATTAGTTTGCCTCTTATCCCAGCTCTCTTCCTGGGGCCGACGCACTGCCCGTGGTCATAGAGCATACAGTTGCACAAAATGTTTTCTGCTTAAATACAATGTGTTTCTTATTTTTAGTACTTTTCAAAGTACTACAATGAAACAATTATATCATAATTTATCGGTATCACAGTATTACCATACATAACATATACCACAAATGAGGATGATGAATCTGTGTATTTTTGCAGCCTCTGATACATATATATGTATACCGTATATACAGTACATGTATAGGTTTGGTGTATGTGTGCCGTATAGCATGATTGCAAGATCATTTGTTTGTGCTCACTGACTGAATGAACACAGGCAGCCTTCAGGAAGGTAAAGACGGATAAAGAAAGAGAGATTTCCCCCTCCTCCCTTCATGCCAATAACAGACCCTTCAGGTCAAGTACCACATTGCTCAACCTCCATCTCACTCAAGGGCCTCTATTTTTTTTTTCCTTCCGTTGCTCTCTTTTTATTTTTCGCTCTTTGCTTTTCCTGGTCTGCCTTTATATGCCTTCTTTCTTCTCTATCAGATGCAGACAGCAGATAGTCAATGGCATGGTAAGGCTTGGCTACGTACACTGCTCTAACTCAGTGACCGCTGACCTTTTTCCTCAGCCCAATACACGTACGTACTGTACACCGAGCCTTTTCTCTCACACACAAAAATCATATTTTAGAGCACACAATAGGCAACATCAGGCTATCATTCACCCTCGAACACACACACACACACACATGCACACATGCACACACTCACCCAGCCTTACCTCTGTGTCCTCTTTGCCCTGTCTGAAATGTATTGTTTAGGTAAATGAGTCTATGCACCCGGCGGGGGAATCGGCATGAATAAGAACCTGAATGCATTACCCCATTACTCTTCCCCTCTCTCTCTCTCTCTTCCGCTATCTCTCTTGCTCTTTCTCTCTGTGTGGCCTCTGCCTCGCTCAGCACCCACAGTCCTTGAGAGCTCAAATTGACATTGGAGTCCTGGTTATTAATATGTGGGTAGTGGATGTGTGTGTGTGTGTGTGTGTGTTCTTTGTGAGTCTGTGTGTGTCTCTCTGTGTGCATACATGCAATGGAGAGTGATAGAGTGCTCTTGTCATTTGTGTGCACTAGCTGTTGTGTGATTTGTGTTGAGAGAAAGATGGAGATGTGTTTGTGTGTGTGCCCCCATGCGGAGAGCCAGACTCGGGCAGGCTCTCTAATTAGATAGACAGAGTGGAGCATACAAACTCAGAACAGGAGGAGAGGGATAAAAGAAAGGTTGCCTTTCTATATACCTGCTGAAAGCATTACACTGCGTGCGTGCGTGCGTGCGTGCGTGCGTGTGTGCATTTGTATGTGTATGTCCCGCTGCCTGTTCATGGTAACATGTACATGCCCTTGTCTGCATCATGACGTGTATTTTTACCCACCTGTGTAAAACTCACCTGCACTGTGTGTGTGTGCGTGTGCATTCGTCAGGTGACACCCAGCGAGTTTGATCCCCACAGAAAGCTGCCACCACTGTTGGCATGGCGACGGCGGCAGTACCGTGAGACACTGCTGCCATGGTTTCCAGGCACGCCAAGCGGGGGGGGGGGCAGGGCTGCATCACTATGTTCTCTTCCTCCTTCTGTGTGTGTGTGGTGTGTGTGAGGGAGAAGGAGAGGGAGCCACCCACCCCTCCTTATGGCCCATATTCCCTCCCCACGGCATCTCAGAGACATCTTTGTTAGGATGAGAGAGGTGTCTCCCATCTCTCTGGTGCACTGTATATGTTTATCTGTGAGGTTCACATATGTATTTTCTTGTCAGACCTCTTTCGGAAGACATACACCATGTGTGTGTGTGTGTGTGTTTTATTTGTACACCTTAAAATGGACTGGCAAGCCATACTGTGCCTATGACTTCTACTCTGGACAACTGTGATGTTCAAATAATGTAAATTCCAGTGAAACCTTTGTATTGAAAGAAGTGTAGAGTGCAAGAACGTGCAGAGTGTGTCGGCATCTGTAAGCATCTGTTTGCATATGCATACACACATGTTATTCTGTATTATATATATGAAATATTCCTCCAGAGTGGACTAATCCTTGCAGGGTATTCATTTTTTAAATCAGTTTTTTTCTACTGTTAACAGAGAGCAATACAGCACTCTTTTGTTGGAATCAGTAACAGGCTTAATTGTTTTTAGAGAATGAAAGAGAAATACTGCTTTACAAGCCACTCAACTGAACAGCCAGCCTGTCCCCTCATTAGGTTTCTGTTGTTTATGTTATTGTTCAGGGACGTCCTGGTCAAGTTTTTATGTGTGTATTGTTAAATTATTTATATGATGTGACTAAAAGTCAAATTAGGAAATGAAACATGACGCAGTCGGAAGCCAAGCTGTCGGAACTGCAGACACTCTCGGTCCATTCGCTGTTTGTGCAGTGGTGTTACAGAGTGGCAGTTCTTCCCACATTACAGTACAGACGGCAGCTGCAGAGAGCGCTTTAACCCGACAGCAGACAAGTTTAGTTTTGTTCTGTTATCAAGTTATTCACGGGCTTAACGTTACAGAGCTGATAAGTGGCCTGCAACATTTGTCATTTTAACTGGCGAAAGTGACGGTCAACTCTGGACTGCACTGCTCTTTGCCAATGATTATTAGTTTCTGAGTTTCGCACATTGTGCAATTTGCCAACCTTTCTGTCGGATCTCGGAGCAAATCACCGGAGCACCCAAATTGTTTCTCACATTTCTGCTCTCTGTGCTGCAACTAACAGGCTGAGGTGGATAAATCACAGTAGAATACAGCAAAGACAGGGTTGGATTTTGATGTCCTCAATATGGATCCATTAAAAATGCCTGGATCAGCGCCAAGACATCTCTGTTATTGTTATGTCCTGCTGCCCCTTGCGATGCAGTTGGCCGAATGGTGATTCATAGGCCAGTGATGCTTTCCACGTTTATCAGAAGTCAGCCTGGCTATGAGCATCACCAAATGAAATTCAGATGTAGGATGTAAATGTAATGCAGGGCAACAGTCTCTGCATATTATCAAACGTTTGTTCATCTTCATGTCGACGAGTTGAGAATTGAGATGAGAATTTTGAAAACCGACCAGACATCGAAGCACAGGTGTCATGGCCGTCACCGTCGGAAACAATAGACATTTACAAAGGAGCTTTGTCTCCAAACCAGCCAGCAGCCACTTGCGCTCACGGGGTGGTGGGAGCCCCGGCCTGAAGCTACGGCAGCTGGCTGGAGGTTATCTGAGCATGCCCACTACCTCGGTGCCTGATGAATGTGTCTGTCATTCTGTCCGATCTGCTCTCTCTTTGTCTCTTGCTCTCCGCCTTTACCGTTCTCCTTCCTTTTCCTACTTACTTATACTACTCCTTTTTTATTTGGCTATGTAAGCGTTGTTTAAATGCTTATTTTACAGTCTCGACAGTAACTCGCATCACACGCACACACTGTAATATACTTTCTGTGGCTTTCATGCAGCATATGAAGGACACCACTGTATTTCTTCCTTGTTTTCTTCCTATTTCCCATCTGTGTACATTAAATAGCTGGGTGAATCATTTGTGTAACATGCCCTAACACAGTAACAGGTGCAGGTCATATAGATGGCTGTGGCACTGCTGAGAGGGACGCTCTGCTGTACCTGTTCACCTGTGGGTGAAATCCATTTTTATTTTGTTAAAGCGAGGTTAATGTCACATTAAGAGTCTGCAGGCTGGACAGGAGAGTGTGACTGTGCATTTTAATGTTGTTAATAGAGAAAGTATATGTAAAAAGCACGCATCAATAACTGATTAGATTTAGCCTGAAAGTGATTGTCTTCATTCTTGCACGGTAACGGACGAGTGAAGCTGACTGACTGGAATGTACCTCTCAGTGCCTCTTGGTGGACATACTGCTCTAAGACTGGATATCTTACAGTGAAACAGTGTATTTCTGTTCACTAGTGTGGGGATTGCTGGGGGTGAGTGAAGAAACCTATGATAACATGTCACTGCACCCAACATTGTACAAAATATTTACACATATTACAAACAAGCAGACTCCGTTAATCCCCTGAACATGCTGTTAGCCCGTCTATAATCTACCCAGCAGTTTCCTGAAGCACATTTGTTGACTGTGGTTCTGATGGATAAACAAGACAATGATCCAGTGTTTCAGAAACTTTGTGTGCTTCATTTGTGAAACACCGGCACCCATTGAACTCCAGTCTTATCTCCATGACAGCCATCTGGTTTTGGTTTTCTTACCTCCATTTTCTCCCTGTCATCCTTTGATAATGTGGTTTCCTTTTCTTCCTGTCTTTATTTCCTAGCTCAATCTGTGTCTGTCATTCTTCCCCTCCCTTTCTTCATCCTTTCGAGACCATTATTCGCGGAGAGGACGCCAGGGAGCAGCTGCTCACGAGATAAGGCTTTTATAACATTACCTTTGCTTCGAAGACCCCCTTTGCCCGACCCCTCTGAAGTCTACAGAAGTCATATTTTCAAAACACAACGGTTGAAATTAAATTAAAATACCAACAGCTTACATATTCCATATACATAAAAGGCAAATGTTACGGGGGAAAAACATGGTGACGTTTAGTTAAGTTTTAAACAGATTTATTTGGATTGGAAACAAAGACAATAGGCTAACCTAATGACGTTCATTACTTCATTTTGGAAAATAATCTTTTAATACTGAACCCCATGCTAAATGACTCTATTTCTTACAGGGTCCAGAAATGATTTTCAAGGCCATATTTATTGAGTGTCAGAGGAACAGGGCTGCAGATCTAGCCCCGCTTCAGCATTTTACATTATGATGAATCAGATGGCTGCGATACTAGATCAGCAGGGGGACTCGCTGTACATAAGTACATAATATTCACCTCATGGATGCCATTTATTAAGATTTAATCAAGTAACTCAGAAAAGGGCTTTTGAGGCACTAGCACACACGGATCCAAAGCAGAACCTCTGAGCCAAATGTGACCCTCGTTTAACCCACATCCGCCCACCTTCTGCTTATCAACAAAGCACCCTGATAATACCCTGCAAGACGTCAACCCCGCCATGCATTTTTAAATCATCAATCATTTGAAGACGTAGTTTTTTGATGTGTGGGATCATAAGAACGAAACGGGGATGGACCAGCAAGCTGCCCATTATCTGTTCAAGGCCTGAACTAAAGAGGACACAAGATAAAAATGCCAGTGAATGCGTAGAGAGCTGATGACACTGATATGGGTGGTGTTTTGATGATAGTGAGTGTAATCATGATGACATCGGTGGTAATGAACCCAATAAAGACGGTTATGGTGGTGAGCATGAGCACCATTTTGTTCTGTGTGCTGTTGAGGAGACGACAGGACAGAGAGACACATGGGTCAGAAGGTGTACCTGTTTGTTCATTTGCTCTCACTTTTAATCTCTGATTCAGCTTTTTCGTGTTTGGCATTTTGACAATACTGACTGAGACTGACACAGTGTCTGTCTCTGAAGGTCATGCAAGGATTTTAAAATCCAAAAGCAATGGTGTGATGGAACGAGAGATGGCAGACGTATTCCGTTTGTGACAGCGAAAGAAACACCCTTTCTCTGCTTCACATTTATCCCCCATAACATCACCCCATATTTCTCACTCTCCACCAACACTCATGACACTGGCTGACCCGTCTTAACAGCAGCAAGAGTTTTGGAGTTGGAACGAGGCACACAAACCCCCCAAAAAAACTCAACTCGCCCATTTCCTGTTTCGTTACTTCTTCCAACAGAATGGCGTGGGGGGGGGTTGCTATGCTGATATTTGAGACTGAGTAGTCGTTTCATTGCCACTTGAGTCGGAAGTTGCCTTTGTGTTAACATTAGCAGTTTGGGGTTTTTGGGTGGGAAGAGGATATGATTTTGCCTCAACTTGTCGCTAGTAACACATCTCTCAGTCAAAACTGATTCTGTGTGCTGTTTTAAAGAGAACGGCAGTCAATTTTGAGAAAACGTGGTATATTCAAAGATAATATGCAGGTTAAATAAGCGATAACGGATGGCAGGGTGCCCTGATATGGTAAAAGAATACTGTAGATGAGGCACGGTCAACGATTTCTGACAGAAAGTGACAACGAATGAATCACGACCACTATTTGTGTCTCTCTCTCTCTCTGTCTTCTTACTCCCTACATCTTGCTCTTTGTAACTCTTCCTTGCTTTCATTCTGTAATAATTCCCCCCTCCCACATTTTCTCTCTCTATCCTGCTTTATGTCCCGCTCCACGCCTCTTTTTTCAAATTTCATTTCCCACTGAAGCTTCCACTGCACAGGCTGGCGAAACATCTTACCTGCGTAGATCGATGAGGAGCCTTTCAACTGGGGCTCTTCTAATTACATCATCTCGTTGCAGCATCTTCTTCTGCAATGGTTTAATTGCACCCAAGTGTAGAATGAACGCCACCAGCTGTTCATCTCAATGCGCTAAACTAGCGTAACAGTAGTGGATGGAAACGCACGTTAATTCACGTATTTTTTTTTGCAGATTTTCCGGAAATTCAGCGAAAATGTGTTCTGTATTAAGCTTTTGGCAGACAGAGGATAGACTAACTTGGTAGGGCGGGCATATTAGCTTCAACCGATTAGCCAACCCATCATTTACATATGGCTACAATTACCTGGGACTCTCTGGACAGCTCTATTTACTGACAGGTGTCAACATGACATTCAGCCAACAGCCAACACATACTTAAACGCATCAATCTGCCTGTCACATATCAGGCAGCTAATTAAGCCCACTTGTTTGTATCAATACAGTTTGTCGGGAAAATGGACTTCCCCATTCTTTAGCCCCAATACAAATTTGCACTGTGATTAGTATCATTTATATTCACTTGTAAAATTACATTTTAGCACAAAACAAATTGCATTAGCATCATCATCATCATAATCACCAGTTAACACCTCTGCTTTGTGCGCATAGATCGTCCAAAGGATTAGTGCTATTATTAGGTAAATTGCTTGTTGCATCAGCACAGTAGTAATGTGCGTTCATACTGGAGAGCACAATGCACTACTCTGTTCTGCTGCAGGTAGGAAGGAGGATGAGAATGAATGACAATATAGGTGACAAAAAAGATGACAAAAAGTTAGTGATGAGATAATGATTATAAGAGTTAAAATGATAGCAGTGCTAATGATGTAAACCTAAAAGGGCTAAAATGCTCATGATCTTAAGTAAGGACATTCTTACTGATGATGCAGGCCAGTATGGGTTTGGGCTCTTCCTGCATTTAGATTGAACATAAAATACATTGTATTCCATCTCATGTAATGATAACATGGCCACAGTCCACTTAAATCTCTTTTGCTTTTCCTTAAAATATTAAACTCGTTTGTCCAAGCAATAATGTATTTCTACATTTCAGTACAGAGACTTGAAGCTTGTTTAGATGACGTATTCCAATACAATGTACCATATATGCAAACTTTTTATAGTGACCTTATCGCACATTTAATGCCATTAAAAGTGCAGAATCATTCGAAAGGCCTGTGACTGACTTATGGTGTGTTCACTTGCTTTCTGAAACAATTGGCATGCCATTATAAGTCGTTGGACAAACACGAGAGTGGTGCCATAGTGATTGTGTGCAACAAAACCCTGATTTGGCTCCTCGTTCACTCTGCTGGAACAATGCTGCGAGAGTAGAGACTTGTTTAGCCTGGTGTGCTGGTTGTAGGCCAGCAACAAAACATTATCATTTATTTGGAAACACAGAAAGATGGCATTACTACATGTAACTATCAGGATACCTCATTTCAACTGTGTCTGTCTCACGTCTCAGTAACAAGGCCTTGTCTTTGTAGTGGATGTATCCGTTTAATGAATTCTGTCTGGGTGCTATTTTTACCCTGTACACAGTTCTGAATATGCTCTGATTTCTAAAGTATATCTTGTTGAATGATCGCAGCCTTAATGAAACATCCCCGCTTCTTTTATGTGAAGAGCTCCGGCAATCAGCAGATGAGATTGAGTTCCACTGCACTGATAGAGATGCAATATCATCAAATCAATCTGATGGATTCAATTAAAAATACCCTGCTTGCCTTTTCATGTCAAAGTTACAGACTTGGACACTTTTTAATGGATGTACATACTTTTTTTTTTTATAGATTTCTAACAGGGTTCTTAACAGACACATTTCTGCAGTATCATTGTCCCAACGCAAAATCACCGTCATTAAAGGGACTCTTTAACAGGAAATATGCCATTCCATTATTCAGAGCGGCTGGAGCCTCAGCTGAACATGGATCAGCTGTGGGTGTTGATCCATCTCGTTCCCTACTGATTTCAAGCTCCTTTAAGTAGTAAACGCGGGTCTGGGATCAGTGTCAATGTAGGGTTTGGTGCAGGGCCAAGGTGTGAGAGGATTAATGTGTGTGTATTTGTTTGTGTGTGTGCATGTGTGTGTGATGATTACCACAGACACATGATTCTCTGCGACCAGAGCTGGAGTAGGATTACTGCTGACTCACCAGGGAGCTCTTGCTGCTTCGTGTGTGTGTGTGTGTGTGTTTTAATGTGAGAGTGTCAGGCTGTATTTGCTTGCTACAAAGTGATGAGGATAGGCCAAGGTGGTGTGCGTGTGTGTGTGTGTGTGTGTGTGTGTGTGTGTGTGTCTCTCCTAACCAGGGTGTGTTTATCAAGATCCTAATTCTGTCTTGCACCTGAACATCAACAACACCTATTTTGCTCCCTGGAGACAAAACTCAACATTGCCGCCAGACAGACATACACACAAGCTCGCTACACTTCCTTCACCAACTTTTTTGCAAAACTTTAGCAAAACAGCAGCCCCTCTGTTACTCACAGACACATTCACACGCGCACACAAGCACAGACACACAAATACACTAGGCTGAATGCTAGCAAGGCACCAGTCTTGCCATGCTGGATCCTGTTGGGAGCCGTAATTGTGTGCCAGCTAGAGAATTAGGAGCGTTAACCAAGCAGCAGTGCAAACAGCAACAGATTAAGACTGAAACAACACAGCCACTCAGTACCCGATGTTAGCTGAATACTGTGGTGTATGAGCTCGATTATTTTATGGGCTCCTCCGACAAGGCTACCGAACCTCTTGTCGGCCCAAACATGAATCCTCACCGCTACGTGTCAAACAACTACCTGAGGCCAAACCCAAATTCTAACTTAAACCTAATTTAAGCTTGTGATCATTTTTCCCCTTCATTTTAGCCTCCAATTTCTTTTTCCATCTTCCCCTTGTTTTGTTTCGCTTTGAAGCTATAAGATGATACGTTGAAATTCACTGCACTTACGCACCATCGCTCAAATACACTCATGCACACTTTTAATATGCACGCCCGCCATTAACTAGTTGCCAGGTGCTGACGAAACCGGGATTTATTCCTCGTTGGTAGAAAAAACCAACCTGGCACTGTAGGAGACTTTGGTCCCAGGACTGGCCTACTTCGGCGTGCTTTGGCCTGGTTTGAGAGCTCTCTGATTACTCTTTGAGCGGGAACAGAGGTGGATTTGCCTCCCACAAGCCCGTCATCTGCGCTGCCTAGTATGACAGCCGTGCTGTGAATGTGTGTGTCTCTGTGCATGCGTTGTGTGTCTGCGCACATTGCTGCGTCTCATGAGCTACATGGAGCAGGTTTTGACGAGAACAAACTGACATAGCGGCCCAGGGGTCCTGCATATTGATTGAAATATGCGCGAGAGAAAGGTTCCACTCACACATACTGTACTGCTCCCTGTCTCTTTTCCCCGTCCTCAGGTACACGTGCAAATAATCTGTTTACACGATGTTTAATGACAAAAGCAGCGTTTACTGTAAAATGTAAATGACCATTAGTTGTTAGTATTCCTCCGCGGCACGTGTCATAGGTTTTTGGTAGTCTTTGTATATATAATGACGTATTTGCGACAGTTGCGTATGTTAAGTATTTGTGGAAAACAGCAATGCACGTTAACACAGTATATTCATGTACATACATTTACGTGTGAGGATAGTATATTTTAAACAGAGCGTTAACATCACAGACGTATAGACACTCGTAACAAATAGGGGTAACACACAGCTACAACAGGCTGGGCCACCCGGAGTGGATGTCCACATGCTGCACAGACAGACGCACAATTCACATGCTCAGCTCCCGTTATACTCAGCAACGCAAGCTGGCTGTATGGTTGAATGGATGCATGATTTTGAGACGTGTCTTTGAAGTCCACCGAGGCAGGGAATGGGAAGTGATGGATTTATGTTTCATGACATGCCTTAGTGGCACACTGCCCTTCTCCGGCTTGCTGGCTCATCTCTGGTTTATACTGCACATTTGAATTCCATTTTTCCAACGACGACAGCCTTGTATAATTCACTCTTCCCCCTACACTCCGCCTTTGTCTCTCTTCATTCTGCTTTTTCCGTCTCTGTTTATATGTTTCTATCTTCTGCTCCACCTATGTCTCCTTGTATATATTCATCCTTCTCTCACTTTCTCCCTCACCTGTTTCTCAACCCCGTAGCTCCCGGCTAAGAGGGTGTTCACCCTGTACTCCATGGCAGAGTGGCAGCTGTCTAAACAGCCTGTGACCTGCATGCTCTCACCTCCTTCCTCCACTATGCTGTGAAGAAGCTCAGCTCTTTCCTCAGTGCTCCTGGTCAGGGGCTCAGTCTCTCTGTCGTAACATGTAATGGGAGTCTGAACACTTGCGATGGGCACATTACAACCTTTATCAGTACACATAAGGGTTGTTCTCAAACTCTCAAAGGAATTTATTTATGCAAGGATAAATAATCAGACTTTGACTATTTAATACTCTTGCTTATGATATGAGAACATACTAATGGAGACCAGCCATTATAGGTCGGGCAGGTTTTGGTCAATAGTACTTCTCCTTTGTTCCATTCCAAGCTTTTTGTACCAATTTGATTAAAAGGCTGTTTTGTCTGTGTTTTGCAGAAGTTAGTTAAAAGGGCGGCGCTCCAAAGATTCACCTCATGTTTTGATCTTTTGAGTTAATTGTATTTAAAATCAGTGAGCTGACAAATCTTATAATGTGTTTGGAATGAAACCATCATCCATTAACTAAACCTTTTTACTCAAAGACAGTTTTTCCCCAACTTTCATATTTCAAATGCCCCCAAAAGTCATTTCTATGCCACCCTTTCATATCTGTGCTATTGACACTACAGCTTTTGGTAATTTCCACCAAGGGAATAGTGTAATATTCCTAAAATCTACAAGATGGGGAAGCAACAGCTCTGTGCTTTTGTCTGTGTTTCCTGTTTAATTTTGAAATTCTTCCTGTCTTTTCAGCTCGTGCCCTCTAGTGTTAACCTGCCCCTGATTCCCTCATTAGTCCCATGTCTATATATACCGGTTCCTTTCCTTTGTTTTTTGTCAATTCCTTCTGTTTGTACCCTTTCCCTGTGTTTAGTTTCCATGGTCCAGTTTGGCCTCTGTGGATGTTCCTTGTGCTCGTGTCTCCAGACTTGGACTCACCAGTCTTCCTGCCTGCCTGCCTGCCTGCCTGCCTGCCTGTCTGCATTACCCTCATGTAAGCTTGTTTTTCTACAAATAAATCGTCAAACACCTCCAGTCTGCATGTACGTGTACTGGGCATGTCATATTCTGTGCACTTATGTTCTGTGTTTCTTGTTTTAGTTTGAGGTCATGTTTCTTGGACTGCCTGTTTCCTGTTTGGTTCTAGTGTTTCCTGCCCTTATTAGTTTTCCCTCCTGTGTTGTTTTCACCTGTGCCTCATCCTCTTGTTAGACTTGTGTATGTGTCATGTTTTTCCCTGGTCTCGTGTCGGTTCATTGTTGGTTCATGCTCGTTTGTTTGTGTTCATGGTTCTGGCGTGGTCTTGTTGGCTCCTTCCTGCACACCTTGTGGATTTATAGTGTTTGGACTTCTTGCCCCCCATGGACTTTCCTCGTGCTTTTTTGTTTGGACTATTACGCCACCAGCCTTGCCTGCCT
The DNA here is from genome assembly GCA_036023855.1 of Gadopsis marmoratus. Taxonomy (NCBI): domain Eukaryota; kingdom Metazoa; phylum Chordata; class Actinopteri; order Centrarchiformes; family Percichthyidae; genus Gadopsis; species Gadopsis marmoratus. The sequence goes on along the minus strand of JAVQJF010124577.1, from coordinate 6,055 downwards.
GTGAGTGTCTTTTTGTTTCAATAAACCTGTCATCGATCATCCCCACATCACCTGCTTCTACACCTGCTTCCCCTGCCGGTCTGGGCATCCCGTAACAGGGCATCCCGTAACAGAATGACTCGACCAGTCTCGCATCCAGTAGCCAATCACTTTCCCAGCCTGTCTTTCTCATGGGAGGATTTTGGAGTACCTAAAGAGGTTGTTGTTAGGAACCCACACTTGGCCCTTAACATCCTTTGGATATGGGATGCTGAATATGCCTCTGAAGTGGCAGTTGGTGCAGGTGGAGGATGAAATTCAGCATTTCTCCTCATCCTGTTCTCCAACTGATGGTCCGGCCGACACCTGTACCTCGTTGGCGGTTCGGCCACCCTCTGATTCTGTTCCTGAGTTGGCGGACTGGCCAACTCCTACTCCTTGTTGCTGGTTGGCAGCTTGGCCAAAAACCTGTTCCTGCTCCTGAGTCTGCGGCCCAGCTGACCTCTGTTCCTGCTGAGCTGCAGCAACCACCTATTCCTGTGACGCAAGAACGACGCGTTCCTGTTCTGCAGCAGTCTCCTGTGCTTGAGCTTCGTCTGCCTCCTGTTTTTGTGGTTCCACCAGCTGAACTCCCTTCCTGACCTCCAGCTTCGTCGCCAACGTCCACCTCCCCCTACGTGGCCAGCCTCCTGGTTGCGCTCCTGAAGCTGACACACTGCCTTGTGTGGGCCATTGTGGAATGTAAATGGCACAATCGACTTTGAATCGACTTTGCATGCTTAAAACTGTTTGTGTTTGAGAAGATGCGTAGGTAATGTTTTGGTCTGAATGTTATGCTCAGATATTCTGTAACATCAACAAATTACAGCTGCTTTTATGCATGATCTTATTCTTTTGGTCACTACCCAAACTGTGTAGACAAGGGTGAGCTTCTCCTTCACAACAGTCTAGTATTGGATCTTGTAGTGTAACCTATGTTAAAGATATTAAATTCAGGGTAGCACATTCAATCAAAGGAAAAACTTTAATAATTAGATTACCTGAGGAGTGCAATCTTAGTACATTGATCCTTGATCTCTGCTATGAAGGAGGTATCATAGAGAAAACCTGGTGATAGAGAAGAAGAGCAGATTGCTCCTTTGTTTTATATTTTGTTTGTATTGCCTTTATTCAGTCTTTACAAGTAAACTCCAGTCTCTGTCCCCAGAGAAGATCGTCCTTTGAGCGTTTGTTGGTTGCTTGTAATCAGATGAATTAAAGCTAGAGTCTGGGATCAGCCCAGTCTTGCAGTCAATCTTATCAGCATGACACCAATATACCTTCAGGAGAGTCAGAAAGTGTAAGTCCCAGGTCTGGGAGGTGTCAGAGTGACATCTTTACTGCTTGGGAGTGATAAGTCGGCTTGCATATCCACGGAAAGCTAGGAAAGGGTGTTTAATAAGGTCACTAAAAGGTTTCGCAGGACAAACTGTTCCTGCTCCAGTCCATGGGGCAATATACAAATTTGGGAACAACAAGGGCTGTTTTCCCTGCAATCTGCATGACTACAGGTGATGCAAAAGAGTGATGTGCAAACGTATTTTGGCACAAACCAACTCAACCAGTAGAGACAATCCACCATTTCTAGGTTAAGATTTTGTGTCCATGGTCTTGACGGTGCTGACTGCCGCCTGTCATCCCACCTGCTTCGAATTCAGCTGCAAGCTGTTCCAGTACGCACTGATGATCACAGCCTGATAAGTCCAGCAGGACCAAATCATCAGCAAAGATCAGAGATGCTGTGCTGATGTCACAAACTGGACACTCTGCACTCCTCTGCACAACCTTGGCAGAGAGAATGCACTCAACCTTCTGCTGAGGGCACAGCTTTCCCTCCAGTTACACAAGGACCAGATGTCTTGGAGCACAGCCCCAGAACGTCATACTTTCTCATCCACCAAATCTGTCCTTTTCATGTCAGTTGAAACACTGGGGATAATGTATGTCCATACCATGCAAGTAAGCCAGTGGAGCTCTGAGCCACAGCTATCCAAATGTAAAGAAACCTTTAAGATTGTTCACAGACTGTGTCAATTACACAGCTTATATTTTGGCTCCGTCAAACTGCCTAAACTAAAATTCAGATTGCATACCTCTGTCATAGACCAAGGAAAGATCTTGCAGGTAATTCGCACCTGCAGAATTATTTGTGCATCTCTTACTTGACTCTCATCTTTTGCCAGTCCGACTCTCTGCAACAGGACTACAGTCCCCCCCGCTCTGCTACTGCTTATCCTCCAGGCTCTGTTGGGAAAGTGGCCCATCTCCACACATACACGCTAACATACACACAATTGCATGCACACTCACTCGTACAGGGAGTTGATGAGACAAGGTCTGTAGATGAAGGCTTGACACCAGGAAAATGTGTGTGTAACGCCTCACAGGGGAACTGGCTGTGATCAAAAATTTATCAAAGACGGGATCAAACTTGAAACGGCAAACTTGAAAAGACCTCATCATTTTGTACCTGATCACAAAATCTTTTCTTCCGGGTTTTTAGGGCCAATGTAAGCCAATCGTTTCACAGATGACAGCTACTGGTTGTCACCTTTCTCAGTTTTTACACCCAAATGTCGCCACTGTTTAAAAGCCTATTAGCTTGCATTTCAAAGTAATGTTAGTCATGCAAGCTGCTGTCAACGTTCTCTCTTTGGGGTTGCCCTGATGGCTGAGTGGTCTAGGACAAACTTGCATGGAAGCAGTTGCTGTGACTGCATTAGCTGGAATGTGAACCCAAGCTCTGCTGTCATCTCTTTTAGTGCCCTGTTCATTGACACTGCCAAAGGCAAACATAGGTGAACCAGCACCTATAAACCTACAGTAGCTGGACCAACCTCTCTCCTGGTCTGACAAATGAACCGAGCTTTAATCAAACAGGAAGTTAAATTATGTTTGAGTATGCTCTTGTTTCTCTGTCCTTAGAACCTGTTAATGATATGAAGGCCATGAACATTGCTAAGCTGACCTGCCACTGTTCAACCTGCCATTGAAACACCCATTATAGACTATGGCCAGGTAACCTGACCTAGGTCAGCAGTTACGAGCAGCATTCCTGCAGAGAACTAGTGTGGTGTTGTGTTGTGACTGTATGTCAGTGTTATTTCCTCTTTGATTTGGCGAATCCTCTTCTGAGTAGATAGATGACAAATGAACACAGTTCAGATGTAGTTCATTTGCCCCAGCGAGGGCCCTGAGAGTTGTCAGCTCCTCTTAATATTCATTGTGCACTTAAATATATACACCGCTTACCATTGCTGAAAGTTGACTGCTCAATAGAGTTTAGAACAAAACATTTAGACAGCACTGCTGTCACTGCATCTGCTGTCTAACCTTTGCCTTTGTGTTTGTCTACACGGTGGTTTCTTTAGCATACAGAGGGTCGCGTCTGCCTACTTGTGTGTCTGCATGCCCATGAGCATGTGTGTTCATAAACACAGGTTATAGATGAATGAATAGCTGTGCATTATCACATGCAGAGCACACACAGGCTAAATTATTTATGCAGCTGTGATATTGCATTTTTCATCTCCGCTTCGTTTCTCCTCTCTCCGTGCTGTGGAAAGCAGATGGCATATTTTGAGGTGGCACTCATGTGTGCAGAAGGATGGATAGATGGATGGGATAGTCTCTCAGTCCACACATATTTGTCTTTTTCTCTCTCTCACCACCAATCTCAGCCCCTCCCTGCATACACCACATTACTGCTGTATATGTGCTTGCAGGCACCCTGCAGGTGTGTAAGAGGGCACACAGGTTTTTAGTGTGTCTGATCATGTCTGTATATATTTGTGCAGATGCATGCTCATGTATGTACGTGTGTGTGTGTGTGTGTGTGTGTGTGTGTGTGTTCGTGTATCCTGGTCCACACAAAGGTCCAGCCAGATCCATTGGCTGGGCGGGAGTGCATGCAGCGTAGTAATTAGGGCGTCATTAGTTTGGCTGGGAGGCTCCTCCACTATTAGCTAATGGATTCTCAGCCATCTGCTCTGACAGACTCCACTGGTTACTCATTTCCACCTCGATCAGAGTGTGCTACTGGAGATGTCTTTCCTCTCTCTGGGTGGAGGCTCTGGGAGTGGCTGAACTCCTCCTGTCTGTTTATCTGGCTCACTGTCAGGCAGCTGCCTGTCTGTATCTATGGTCGCTTTTGTACCTCAGTCATCCTACTGTACCCTTTGCTTTTTCACAGTCATTCTAACTCCTCTTTTTCTTCTTCGTTTTTCAGTTATCCCCTGCTCCCTCTTTGGTTTGCTTGACTGAAGATTCCTCTCTTTTCTAGAACAGTGGTTCCAAGCCTTTTTTCTCAGATGGGTCCCCGGTTATCATACCCATTTGATAGAGCTGCTGGCTTTATGGTATTTTTTAGTAGTTTTAGCCAAGTTTGCCAATTTTCTTTTTTTTTTTACTACTGCCATTTAGAGTGACAGAAACTGACTCTTTCACCCATTTACAGTATCTTTACTTTTAGCTTTGTGTTGTTTTTTTTCCGGCTAGTTTTTCTGTCGTCATAAACTTTGAATAATTGACACAGGTTGGTGGAAAACTGAGGCATGCCTTGTTCAGTCAGACTGCCATGGTTGGTAAGATATTGTTACAATAACTATATAAAAAAAACAGCATCAAATTTGTAATCTTACTTGTGTGGATATATATATTTTTTCCCATTGAGATCTGATGTGTTTTCAATGTGTTCCTTTAATTTTTTTGAGCAGTATATTATCAAATCATCATTTCTGTTTTTTCAAATTGGCTGAGCTGCACAGTTTTCCACATACACCCTTGTAACTGCAGAAGTACCCCTGGTTGAGAATCACTGTTGCGTGTTATATTCTATTTAGTGATATACTGTATTTACCTGATGTATTTATCTGCCATTAATGTTTGCCTTTAGCACATACTGTATAGCACCACAACAGTCAACACTAAAAAAAATACCTCAGGGAATTTCGATGTTAAAGATGTTGCAACCACGCTTGGTCTTTATTTCTCAAGGCATGACCTTGAGAAAGATCAAGTGTGTTTGAAATGAACGTTATGGTCCAGTCATCGAGTGGAGCTGTGTGTTTGGTCCGCTTCTTTTCTGTTGTCTCCAATTTACCAGGTCAAGTACACCAGAGGATGTTCAAACTACACAAGCAGGCAACAGGTCAGTAGAAGGTGCAATGTGGTTACTGTATAATGATCACAATCACCAAAAAAATGCATTCTAAAAGCCAAGAGTTCTGCCTGGCGGGGAAAACAACAGGTTCCTGGAAAAGACAATGTGTGACCTATCTTGTCAGATTCACTGGGAGATGACCTCTTTCTTCCACTCGGGCTGGATCCAGAAATAGGTTGTAGGCCTATTGCTGGTGGGTCTCCACAGGACACAAGCTGTAATAGATTTTAAACAGACTGGCTCCCAGGGCTAGAGAAAGAACTTGCCACCTGGGATCCTTTTGGAAAATGTGTGTAAAAACCTGGTCTGTTTACCTGCTGTGTGCAGTGGTGGAAGTACATTTACAGGTACTTATACTTTACTGGATTTACTTTATTTATTTATTTTGTATGTTTTCTTTATTGCACTACAATTATTTGACAGCTTTAGTTACTGGTACTTCACAGATTAATCTTTTTGCATACATAGAATAGAATACAATGCTGTGTTGTAAACTAAACTACTGCACCTACACATATAAACAAGCAGAGCTGAAGCAGATAGTTGATTCGATGGCTAGATAAGGATCTGAATCGGAATCTGAAACTAACTCGACCACTGCTTGTGGAGCACTTACTGTATTGTACAACATGTGATTTCCTATGGAAGCCCATTTCCGCCAGTGTGATAAAAGAAAAACGGCTCTCTCAATATATTGAGAAAGTATCTCAATATATTGAGAAAGTATCTCAATATAATGACTTACTATCTCAATATATTGAGAAAGTATCTCAATATAACGAGAAAAGTATCTCAATATAACGAGAAAAGTATCTCAATATAACGAGAAACTTTCTCAATATATTGAGATAATTCAGTCAGTAGGTGGCAGTATTG
>JAVQJF010124573.1:0-66260 GCA_036023855.1 Gadopsis marmoratus | reverse complement strand
GACCAGTCCAGGGTGTTTCCTGCCTCTCGCCCAATGTTAGCTGGGATTGGCTCCAGCCCCCCCCTGCGACCCTTCGGGATAAGCAGTATGGTTAATGAATGAATGAATGAATGAATGAGAGAAAAATGGCATTTGGGGATGTTGGGATTATTGGAGGGAGTCAAAGATGTAAAGAAGTAAAGAAAGTGGGAGGGAGAGTCAGAGCATCAGAGAGAGATGGTGAGATAAGTGAGTCAGAGCATCCGAGTGAGCCACATTGGCACTCTACCTTTTTTGTCATGACAGCCTCTTCAATTTGTTCTGTTCTTCTTCTACTTCACCCCCTCCCTCATTTCCTTTTTCCATCACTGGCCTTCTCCATTTACTTATTGAGCTGTTCTGTCATTGATCTGTCTATCGACTGGCCCTCTGATCCATCCTCCATCTGACTACCACTGACAGACTTTTAATTGATGAGAGAGCAGGTCAAATTAAGCAATTAGGCCAAGTGGCGGAAAAAGAGACAGAGCGGCATGTCTTTTTCAGGTAGACAGGGGGCGAGGAGGGGTGCTGGAAGAGGGAGGGGGTAAGAGTGGGGAAAAAGAGGGTGAGTGAGAGGGAGGGAGTGAGGATGTTGTGAAGGATAATGAATGCGGGAGGCATAGGCAGATGCGGAATGTTTACGCTTTTTCATTTTGGAATTTGAATGAATTTTTCATAGCTATTCATAAAAAATCCATCAATATTTCACCTGGGGAGAGTGAAGGAGAAAGAGAGGGAGAGGGAGAGAAAAAAAAGGACCCTTACGGAATGAGTTGTCATGAAAGTCCATTGAAGCAAACAGAGTCGCTGGAGAAGAAGAGAAAAGAGGGAAGGAGGAGGGATGGAGGGATATTTATGCCGAGGACACAAACACCTAGATAGGGGAAGCGGTGCAGGAGGAGGGGGAGTGAGAGGAAGGGATGAGGAGGGAGGGGGGCGTACAATGTAAATGTCTGGGTGAGAATGAGAACGACGCCTGGTGTGGTATCTGTCGGAAGGTGTGTGTGTGTCTATGTGTTTGTGTTTGTGTAGCCTAGTCTGAGACAAAGCCATATCAACCACCCCCTCTAACAGTAACAGCAGGAGTGGGGTTGTGTTAATTTTCACTTTGTCAAACCCCATTATGTGAGAAGAGCGTCTGATCCTTCCCTTTAGCATACAGTGGGCCTAGACACCTACTATGTGATTTCTGGTGCCTTATTGCTTTCTTCCTGGGGAGCAGAACTGGGAGTCACGAGATTCGAGGCGTAGAATCAACCAGTGGCTTTCCCTTTTCTGCTTTCTTGCCGCTGTTATTCTATAAAATACAGACTAATACACATACGTAAAGGCTAATTTTAAGTTACGTTAAGAGAAATCATCCAAAACCCGAATTTAATGTTCTCTTTGAAACGATGATAGTTAAGAGCATGTGGGTCATCTGTCAGTGAGGCCCCAATAAGATGACAAGTCAGGCTCAATGAGTCAGAAAAAATAACTGATCATTACAGGCTATACTCATACATAGTCTCATTTTGAGTTTTACAGGCAACAACCAAGGACGCCTTATCTCATACAAAAACATTTCTTTTTTTAGGCTTTAACTTGCACAGTTTATTACACTGTTAAACCGGACAAGTCGACCTAAAGAAATATAAGTAATCAATAATGGAGAAATGAATTTGGAAGTAATCATTTAATTTCAATACACTAAAAGCCAAAATATTTGTATTTAAAGTCTGCAGTAAAATAAACATTTTGCCCACCTTTCAACTCAGCAAGTTACAATGACTCGAAATTCCAGTTCTTCATCATTAATTTTAGTCTAAATATTGAATTTGAATAACACAACAGCAACAAAACACTCACTGTTTCTTGTTGACACATACATACAACACATTTGATGTACCATTTCCATCCTTATCCATTTTTTCAGGGCAGGCTAGCGCTACACTTGAAAGCTGAATTTTTAGATTATTAGGTTCTACAGGTCACGTGTTGAATAACGTTATGATGTTTTTGATGTTCATACATTGTGCCGGAGGACAGGATTAACGTCACCTGAGGTGGGTTCTTTCAGCATTATTACCTTCATGTAGGTATGAATTATTACAGGACTACATTAGTTTTAGCTAGTTGTACTTAATTAAAGGGCAGCTGCTGTAAAGTGTACGTCCCTGCATCAAGATAAGTACAAAAGTGTGGTATTCAGAGCTGATTCTCTGGACAGATCACAGACCAGTGATCAGTGACTAGGTTTGACCCCCGCAGCTTCTTGTGGAACTCCGTTTTCACCAGACTGTACCATTAAATCTACCTTGGGGGAGATTATGTGGGATGTCATTTGCATGAATTTATGACAGCAGGCGGGTCAGTCATCTGTTTACAGGTAGTCAATTAAATATCTAATTAAGTGGGGAGGAGTTTAAATAATGTAGAGGTATTGACTCGCCCGGTTGGGTGGGAGGGAGGGATGATGGCTGTGTCTAAATCAGTGCTGCAGCAGAGGAGAGGGTGATATTAAACAGTGAATATCTGTCATACTGTAATGTAGAAGCATATAGTACACTAGGGTAACATAGGGAAGGAATATTTTATGGTAAATTTAAATTAAATTCACATTATACTATATTTCCAAGATTTTGTTGAAAATAATTCAGATTTGTTTTGGTTAGTTGCCACCATGAAAATGATTTTATGCACAGAATTTATGCCAAGATACAAATGGAACAAATCTACAGTGAACCTGGAAGTAGTTACGTACAATACGGGTTGTTGAAGTGAGTTCCAACAACCTCAGGACGCTTGACTGGAAGGGTACCGGTAAAATTTTGCTGTGGTTACATCTGTAGCTTGGTTCCCTTGGTCCAGCCCAAAGGAGAAAATGATTCCTTTTCAGGTGTAGTCTTTTTAGTGTTCACACTAGCTTATTACAAAAGAACCAAGTGCTGTAAATGAAGAAATCTTACTGACAAATAGGTAACTCATTAATTGGACTGTTTTGGTGACCTGTCAACTTGCATCATCAGCATTGCACAGCAAAGACATGTGGGTGAAAGTCACTGCACTTAATTGCGCAAGGTTAAGTAGGTACTTTGCATCTACAAACAATCAATTAACATGTCAACAGTCTTTTCAACCTACAGGGCTGTCAACAAATACCACAGTAAGCAAATACCCCAGTACATTGCCAGCATATTTATGTGCAACCCACATTACATTTGTGCCACTTCATTGCTGTCAAGCAATAGTGTGTTATTATATTACTGCTTTCTTGAGATTGCCTTTTATCTGCCAACACGGTGGTTTCTTCCTAAAGCTCATTTTGAGCCATGTCATGAAGATCGTACATGAGGTACTCGTTGACGGATTTAATGGAAAAAAATTGTGAATCAATGTTTATGTAGGAGTCTCGGGTTTACTTTGAACTCCCTTTTTCCTTATTTCAGTTCATTTATGTAGTGGAGATGCTGGCAGCCCACACGCCATCATCAGAAATAACTCTCATGCTCACTTGTGTTTGTGTGAGAATTTGTGTGCGTGAAAAGGAATTACAGGCAGACTAAGCCTGCACACACATACAATATTTATACAAAACCTGGACAAATACAGGTGGATTACAGCTGTTCTTGTAATTAAATCTACATAATATATCTCATATCTCTCTTTGTCTCTCTTGGTTAAGATGAAATATTTTTTGCACACTGTGACAGCTGTTTCTGCAAACCTTTTCACCTAACTCTGCCTTCTGTAACTTCAATTAGTTATGTGTAAAACAACAACACTAGCAGCCACAACAATGCAAACATATTGCCCTGAACAGGTGCTAGAAAACATATCAGGCATGTGTTTTTGTGTAAGTCGGCAGGGCTAAATTTGTATGTGGACGCTTGGCTTAGTGCCAGTGTGATTACTTGATTCTGCTCTAAAGTGACCATGACCGCAGATATGTCTGTGTTTGTGTTGCGTCACAGTGGTTTAAACACAGCTATGCTGTTGTGATGGCAGTGAAACCACAGATGATACAGATACTTGCTGAGATAAAAGATGATATAAGATGATTGCCCTCTTGCAGTCACACAGAAAGACAACAGATCTCCATGTGGGTCACTGGTTCATGGAGGTTTCATTGTGTAAAGGCAGTGCATTCCAAGAAATTTAGGCTATGGAAAATGAATAGATAGGAATCAGCATGGAGCAGCATATAACCGCCTGACCCAGACCTACAGAGGGTGACAACGCCCTCAACTCAATCTGTCCCACAGTATAGAGTGAGGTCAAGGGTGAGAATTAAATATTGTACCTTCCCTTTTTCAACGCATAACAGAAGCTGAGAGGTTCCAATGATTTCAGTGAAAGCTGATGGAATTCCTTACATTACATCCTTAGTTTTGTTAGTTGTACATGTAGCTTAAAAAAGAAAAAAAATTATGACTTTTTCTGGAAATTATCCAGTCCATAATTCTCAAATATACAGTCGATAGATAGTAGATACTGTAGATTTATTCATTTTTGTCATTTCACTAGTTAGTTACAAACTTATGTTTCATTCGATTCAGGCCCTCATCAGATGGTGACTGCACAAAATCCATCAAACTCTGTTAATTCACAGCTGCACACCATGTGGAAATAACTGTGTATTTAAAGTGTTTTGTTCATGTGTGCTTTGTGTTTAGGGGCACACAGTCTGACTGATGGGCATATGGTGGCCATGGTGCTGTGGCACAGCTGACTGCCTCTGACATGACACATAGGATGGGGCCTGGGGGAGATGAGTGGAGAGTCCCTCATTTCTCACAGTGTGTTTATAGTCTCCAGGTTTGCTGTTTGGTTTTTATTTTCTATTAGAACTGATCAGGCTCAATGAATGAGGATTACTCTTACTTCTGTCCTCTTCTGCTTCACCCGCTCCTTCCTATTTCATCTGCCTCCCCCCTATTTCACCCTCCAACCCTCCCTTGCCCCCCACCGGCTCCCTCCAGATGTGTTAATCAGTACTCCCTGTTAACACATGATTCACCCCATATGTTTTCTACAGCACAAGGCCTCCATTTGGGAGCCGGGATTGTGCATATAGGCGCGTGCATGTGTGTGTGTGTGTGTGTGTGTGTGTGTGTGTGTTCACATGAGTGAGTGCAACTTTGATGTGTCTTGTCTCTTATTCTCTCTCTCTGTCTATTTTTGTGCGGGTGCACATGTGTGTGTGCTTGAAAATCCACCAGGCTTGCCCAGGTTTTCTCCAAAGGGCTGCTGCTGTCGGCTCAAATCAACCTCCTCTCCCCATGAGTGAACACACTAATCCATTTGTGTATCTGAGTACATGTTGTGTGTGTGTGTGCATGTGTATGTAAGCATGCTAATCCAGGGGAGGGCCCTGCCTAACACCCCATGAAAACACTCTATTCACCAGCAATTAGAGGCAGGGGCCCTGGGCCCTGCACTACACTTCCACTGGGAGAGAGGGAGACAAAGGAGGAGAGGAGAGAAGGAAGATATGAGGCTACCACGGGGACAAGAGGAGGGGCACAGCTCTGAATGTTTGTGTCTTTGCCATGAGGGACTTGAGGGTGGGTGGAATATATATATATATATGAAAGTGGAAAGGGACAAATTTCCTTCTCAGATTGTCCTCAAGCCAAGTGTTGAAGTACACATGTCTGTCAACAAGTCACAGAAACAAAGAAGCTGATCAACAAATAACTTCTATCTTCTTTTAGTTTCTGGTGAACCATCATTTATGGATAATTGATGATAATCTATCATGAATCCAGACCGATAATTATCCACTGGGAGAGATTACACAGAAACACCGAGTTGGATAGAGTCACAGCTATGAGTTAACAGTCTGGAGACAATCTCTGTGGAACACAACATCTTTCTTCCATTAGAGTCTGCCGAGAGAGAGGATTCAGCTCTGCCTCACTGTCTCTGTCTTTTTTGCAAGCAATTTTCTATCTCTGCTGCTGTTGCCCATGTAACCCACCGTGAACATTCATGTAAAACACTGTATGTACCACAAGGAAACACCAGCACTGGGCATCCAACAACCACAAAAACAATTGCACACTGGTTTATACTTGTTCAGGGTTTTCTAAAGTGATCTGCTACAAAGCTAGACTCCCAGTGAAATCAGGAAAAAGGTACAAGAATGTTTATGTTGTGCTTTCATTCGTCATTGATGCATTCTGAAAAAACATCATATCAGGGGAAACTCTACACAGGAAGGCCCCAGCAGGCTGATGTGTTAGGACCTTACTGTGTCTTGTAAGAGTAATAACAATCAATTAATCATTCAGGCTTAGTCACTAAAAATAGAATTGACCTTTTATACCTTAATTTCTACTTTAAGTGTATTTGATTGACACTTTTGTATGGTTCCTGTCTGGATTATGTCCTCACCTGATGTCCTGCCTCAACAGGTAAAATTTCAAATTAGAGGAACGATGATGTCAGAATGCCAAGCACGAAGATTATGCAGGGAACGGATCCATGTTCCTATTCTTCATTTATGATTCCAAGCCACACAATTATTTCCTGAATAACTAATTATTCTGCTGGTCGCTGGTTCATGGAGGTTTCATTGTGTATAGGCAGTGCTTTCCAAGAAATTTAGGCTATGGAAAATGAATAGATAGGAATCAGCATGGAGCAGCACATAACCGCCTGACACAGACCTACAGAGGGTGACAACGCCCTCAACTCAGTTGGTCCCCACCTTTTTCAAAGCATAGCAGAAGCTGAAAGGATCCAATGAATTCAGTGAAAGCTGATCGAATTCCTTACATGATTAGTTTTGTTAGTTGTACATGTAGCTTAAAAAAGAAAAAAGAATCATGACCTTTTCTGGAAATGATCCAGTCCAAATTTCTCAAATATACAGTAGATAATAAAATAAAAATGGCATGTGTTTTTTGCCAATCACAAGTTTATATGTCCAACAAACCAACATTTTTAAAAAATATTTTATCTTTTTGTCATTTAACTAGTTAGTTACAAACTGATGTTTCGGTCGATGCAGGCCCTCCTCAGATGGTGACTGCACAAAATCATTCACATTCTGCTAATATAAATTTATAAGCAATGATTTGTTTTGGCAATATTAATATATCTATAAAAAATGCACATAACCTCTAAGAATGGTGTTGCCAATGTTTTTATTTAGCTGCATTACAAACATACGTTTTGAGGAATTATGAGGAAACTTGAGGAGGGACTGATGGGTAACATGCAATAACGGTCCGTGGCCAGAAGACGAAACATGCATTTTCATTTTTCCCATTACGTATAGCTGATTGGAATTTGGTAATTGGTTTTAGAGATAGCCTATCATGAACTGAGGTGTTGGAGAAATGAAAATGTCGACATGCTGGTGGTGCTGAAAAGGTTATTTATGTACAAAATTTTGATCCACCCAATATTTGCCAATGTTTCACTTGGACCAAAGTGATGGACTGACAGGCAGAGTGACAAATACACTGACGGCCAACACCGCCCTAAAGCCGAGCTGCTAGCATACATCATTAACAGTATTGCATAGATATACAAATTTAACAGAAGATTTATACAGAGAGATATAGTAAAGCTGATCCTTTAAAACAGTCGCTGGCTATATCCTCATTTGACCATACAGAGCATTCATCAGAAATAATAAGTCCAACAACATTGCCACCCATACTACTACAGATCCACCACTTATGTTTAACAGTTGGCTGCAGATACTGTGAAAGCTTGGCTTTGTCCAAACAAAACCCAAGATGGGTTACAGTCACTCACCAGGCTGTTTTGCTTTCTTTCATTGCTCAGGGGTTTTGGGTTATCCGCTCCTTTACTCCTTACACTGTAATTCAACTTCAAGTCTTTTAGCCAAGCTGTTTAATTGAGATATGTATAATAAAGATAAAGCAGAGAGAGTTTAATAAGCTATTATTATAGTGACATAAATGTGACTTATGAATTGGTTAAGAGCAGGACTTGAGTGCAGTGAAAGAGTAAAGGGAGGTTAAAGGCCAGAGCGTGTGTGTGCTGGTAAAGAGAGCAAATATAAATGACATGAAGCAGAAAAGTGCACAATAGATTAGCTGGCAATGACACATACAGCACATGCTCTATATCGGTCTGAGCATGCCTGCACAATTCATCTTAAGTGCTAAAGCATGAAACACAGCTTTCTGCAAAACATACAGTAATGCTGCATGAATATGCACACTCAACTGTTTTCATTAACGTGTTGTGGACAGACACGCAACTGTCCATGCATAACCATCAGTGCAGCAAGTGGTACCTTCACATCATTGCCACAGGCTGTAACCTTGAAAACTCCAGTTAAAAACATTTCCCCCCCGACTTCTTTATCGCTATTTATGTTGACAGCGCCTTGGCTGCTCAGAACGCTCAATCTATCAAAGCATTTCTGCCTGTTTCAAAACTGCTTCAGTGGCTCTTAGAGAAACAAAAAAGTGCCTTTAAACATGAATGAAACAGTATTGCTTTTGAACTCTCAGGTCCCTTGCAGTACCCTCCTCCCTCTCCCTCTCTACCCGTCGTTTCTCCTCCCTCCTGTGTTTTCTGCCAGCTTTAATTTTTAATGCCTGTTCCTGAATAGGTTTGTAATAAAGAATAGGTACAGTAAGTAGCATAAAATATTGATTTTGTACATTTCCTTATGAATTTCTATTCTGTGGAATGATTAAATTTTTCATATTTTCTGCACTTGGGAGATTTCTGATGAATTCATCTCTGTTTATTGTGTGTGAGCACACAACTGGTGTTCCCAATTTGAGGGAATGAATAATGCAGTCTCTGCCCTGTGTGTGGGGCTGTGCGTGTGTGTGTGTGTGTGTGTGTGTGTGTGTGTGTGAGAGTTTTCAGGTGTTCAGGTTCAGGTGGATGCAGCTTGCTCACACGGGTAAGAAATAAGTGTGTGTTCGACAATGGGATCCCTTCTCCCCCAGACAAAATAAATCTGAGGTAGGTTGACAGCCAAGGAGGATACAGTGAGTGCGTATGAATGCGAGAGCAAGAGTGTGTGTCTGTATGTGCGCATGTGATGTTGTGTATGCCTTTGCTTGGGGCAGCTTGTGAAGTGATAATTAACACAATGGTATGATTAACCATGCAGACGAGTGGCCACAGGGTCCCTAAAGAGATAGGGAGAATGAAGAGATGAAAATTATAAATAAAGGCAAACAGAGATTTCTATCTATTTCTCCTGTCTGCTACTGTACCTAGACTGGATCTCTCTACAGTCTTCAGTTAATTTTAAAGCACTGCTTTAAAACAGTTTACCCTTGCCTAGAGACAGCTCCGTGTCATAACCTACAGCACACACACCGATGCTGTCTCACTTATGCACCCACATGTGCATACACAACGCATGCACAACTCCACAATGCAGAACACAAACACTGTGTAATAGAGCTAATGCAGCTCACTAGAGTGCATGCTGTTACTTTAAGCAGAGCTCTGAAATGTAGACTCTAAAAGAAGAATGTATGTGCATATGACAACATAAGCTAAAGCAAACAAAAAATCTTCATCCTTACCATCCCAAACAACTTAATCTCCTTCATCTTCCGATGGTAAAACTAATATCATAGAGTGACACATCTCATATAACGTCTGGACCCGAAAGCAGACATCACCTTTTATTGGTTTCAGTGAGAACAGTAATTGCACAATGGTAAAAAGATAAAGAATAATGTCTTTGATGAAACGCCAGAGGGAGGTGGTTGGGGGGGGGGGCTTCATTTGTAAGTGAATTGTGAAGCGAGTGCGTTTTGAGGGGACCTTGAGCATGAGTTTGAACGGGATCGATGCGCGTTTGGGAAAGCCAATGGTGATCAATGAGAATGGATTTAGCGAGAGGGCGGGAGCGTTGCAACACTACAGCGACTGAAGCTGCTGAAATAGACTTTATGAATATTAAACAGCAGGGGGTCGATACCGGGACAGGGCTGCTACAGTCAACTCAGGGACACGCTATGGTGGGTTTGTGCATGGTTAGTCTTTTTATTATTTATTTTTTTGCAGGATCTCCAGATATCTGAAATCTGAACTGGTATTCCAACTAAGTAATTGACTCTCATAATGACTATTTTTCCCAGCAAAATGAATTCGACCATGACTTATCCATCATCCAAAGTGTTTCTAAACCACCGACACACAAACGTTGCCCACACCCAGACCACCCCACCTCCAGCCCCCTACTGCTGACAAGCTGAGTGGTGTGATGGGAGAGCGTAGTAAATAAATGAATAAGCAGACAAAGCGTGTTTACAGTACAATGTGACCTCTCTCCTAATATCAACCAGGCTCTCTCTGCACCCCCAACAGATGAACTTGAGGCCCGCTCAAGGGTATACTTGTATAATGATAAGCCTAGTGTGTGTGTGTGAGAGAGAGGGGTGAATGAGTGACTGAGTGAATAATATACCAGCTATTAGGGAAACAAATTGGGCTGGCGTTACCTTGCTTGAGTTAAGTGTGGGGTGCTGTCACTAATATGTTCTGACATGGTTCCCCAAGACCTGGGGAGGTGAGTGTGTGCGCGTGTGTGTACACGTATGCTACACTGGGCCTGGGTATGGTTTGAAACATTTGTATACTAGTGCTGATTCCTGACTCTAGTGGTCTTCGCTGATTGAAACAGACCCATGGAAAACCTACCATAACACTACCCTGACATGCATAAATTAATACAAATAAAAGAGAGACCCGAACAGACCTGAGGATAATCAGACACAATCCAGAAGACGGTTGACTCAAACAGGCCCTGATGGTGAGCCACCAACACTGACAACAGCATGATGGGGCGCCAATTAACAAGCAGCAGAGGTGGCGATACACGACGTTTTTCCTGCACTTCCCAGTTCACACTCTCAATTTCACCATTCAGATCTTTTAGACCTGATCTATATGAAAAGTGTCCTGAGATCATTTCTGTTATGATTTGGCCCTATATAAATAAAATTGAATATAACTGAATCTGACACACACACACACACACAAGACTTACAGTAGTTATAACAAGACCCTGCCTGTCTTAATTAGACTGAATATAATTTGGACTCTACACATCTTGGGTTCCATGTCAGGTCTCAGATAATAGGAACCAAGTTGAATGACTGATACCATATTTGGGGATATATTAACATGTTTTTTCTGCAAAATAGTTTTGGTTTTTTTAACCAAGAAGCCAAAGTTCTTGTTAAATTTTGTCTAAACACAAGCAGTGTTTAGACTGAAATGTAAACTTTCTGATCAGAGAAAAGTAAAAACAAACATCAAATGTAAACTTTTGATGTTATTTTTCCAGTGTGCGCTAGATTTTTCCCCAGCAAACATCCAAACATCAACTCGGTGATGAGTTGATTTTCTGCAACTTTGGGCTGTAGTCCCAGAGCTGGAAGTTCAGGGAGCTGAGACTCCAATGCCCTCCCTGTAATACCTCCTGAAGTTGCAGCTGAACCGGCTACAGGACATCAAGCCAACTCAAAATCTAAGTCAATGCAATCCACTAGTTTGAAAAAGCACAATGACGACCAATTGTGTGTGTTTGTGGATGGACCCCAGAGACAATTGCATCCCCTCTCTCCTTATCCTCACTGCTGCAGCTCTCAGTGCTCTTGTTTCATGGACCTGTGTGTCTTATTGTCGCGTCTTTTCCCTGTTGTTCGTTACTGCACATGCAAGCCTCCTTATTGACCTGTCAACAACGCGGCAAACACTTTTAAGCACAACAGATGCCAATACACACACACACACATTACATTGATTACTCGTAGCATCTCTTCCAAATGGTCTATCCAGCAGAGGAGACCTAAAGACTCCCCAGGGAGCAGAAGTAAGGATTGAAGGAGTTAAGAAAGAAAACAGGGTGGAGGAAATTAAGCCCCTGATGAAAATGAGTCTGAAATGAGAGTCAATTTTGTCTGCATTGTCAAGATACACATCACTCAAATATATTAGTTTACACCTGGAATGCATTTTCATAATAATTCCATAGAGCCTCTGTACTTAAAAGTGCTGGCTGGCTGTGTGGACCTGCTTGGTTTGTGAGTGTGTGTGTCTGTGTGTGCGTGAGTGTGTGTGTGTCTATAACTATCTAAGTCCAAGGCCGCCTGTGCGTGGTGTGGCGATCAATGTAACCGGTCTGGTTTTGAGATGGAGGGAGCTGTCAGACCCGAATTAGATGTTAAATCTTTTGGACAAAATGTATTGTGTTCAGAATTTATCATGTGCTGTTTCCAGCTCACTGATGTATGTTGTAGTAGCTGTGTGTGTTGGTGTGCACGTGCAAGTGTGTGATGCTGTAAAGGTCCAGGCAGAATGTATTGTTTCAGGGCTAAAGTGGCTGTCTGGGAAACATGATAGATTCTTGTCATGGCTGTCTTTCACTCTTGCTTTCTTTCTTTTTTGCCCACTGTCTTTCTTTCTCTGCGCTGTCTTGATGCCATTCTGTCCTACTCATAGTCCTTCCTTCTTTACCGTTTCTATGTTTTCCTCTATGCATGTCTCTAACCTAGGCAGTCCTCCAAGGCAGTTGTGTTTGATGTATTTGTCTTCCTTCAAACTGTATATCTTAGACCAAAGGTATAACCCATTCATCCCTGCTCCCGTGGCCAAGGCTCCCCACTGTCTCTCCCTCTTTATCCATCACTTTTCACCCCATCACTCCTACTCCTGCTTTGTGTGCTCACACGCCAGTATCTCTGTCTACTGATTATGGAGCGGAGAGTCTGGCTAACTGCAATTTATCTGCTAACTACAATACCATCTATGGTAAACTTCAACAACAATCTTTTTTTCCCTCTTCTGCTCATTTGTTTAATGTTTTTTCAGCTGTCACAGATGTATATCTATATAAATAAAATAAATTGAATAGATGTGAGCAATGGCAAGACGTACAGTTAGGTTCATAAGCTTTTCGACAGTGACACCGGTTTTGTACTTTTGCCTCGGTACACCATGACAATGGATTTGAAACAAAGCAATCAAGATGTGATTGAAGAGTAGACCTTTAGCTTTAATTCAAGGAGTGTGACAAAAATATCACAAATGTTTAGGAATTACAGCCATTTTTATACTAAGTCCCCTGTTTTCAGAGGCTGAAAAGTAATTGGACAAACTAACATAATTTCAGATTCTCACCACTTTTGACCCACAAAAACCCAAAGCTGCGACTATATGAACGCATGTTTGACTACTCTGTCTGCCTGACTATAGCTGTAAGCGGTGATGTTTTAATCACTCGCACTTTGAATTTAACCTTTCCATCCCTACATCTCAATCTCACCCCAACACACGTGCACATACACACACACATAACTGCTCCACATGCATCCTCCTGTGGTACAATACAGTGCGAGCAGAGGCTTTCATTGGGCACATTGGTCCCAGCGAGAAGTCGACCGCAGCAATTAACAGAGAGATGAAAGACACCAGGCTGCCTGCTGAATAATTAAGACTGGTTTGATGAGCAGGGAGGGGCTCGACGGGGAGGTTGGGTGTACGTCCATACTAGATAAGTTTCTCCAGTCATATAAAATGTGCTACCTGGACATGAGCAAATGAATTTGTTCTTGTGTGTTGATTGATTGGCTTTCAAACTAAATGGAGGTGCGTAGATGTACGTAGATCGGCCAGTTTCCGGTGAGGTAGAACATAAAGGAGGGAACAAAACACCAGTGCATGAAGGGAAGAGCTTGATTTGTAAATTTCAAAGAAAAGGAGTACTGCAGGCAGTGTGAGATACAAGCTGGGAGAATAAAGGGAGTGAGAGATTGAGGCAGACACCGCAAACAGGAACTCTCCCAGGAGTGTTTCAGCCAAATGTATTTTAATGTATTCTGCTAATTACAAAACTCTAAACACATACACGCTGATGCAAACACTGTCTGGCATTTTGTAGCACCGTTGTACAGGGGTAATTACATGCGCCTGTTTTGCGCACCGTGTGTGTCTTGTACGTGTATGTATGTACGTATGTGTGTGAGTGTTTTCACAAGTGCATTTGTGTGCGTGTGTGGAATCTGAGGGAGAGAGCAGAAGATAAAAACAGACTTACATGCAGGAGACACGATAAGCGGAGCCTATTCCACAAAGATTAAGCAGTATGGATTAAAGCAGAACATGCGGGTGGTTGGCTGTGCTTTCTCCTAAGTGAAGATGAATCAAGACGCTATTATATCTCAAACAAAAACATTAACTGTAGCGCTTTCTCTTCAAAACAACTCAAGTGTCTTGGGGAATCCTATTGCCATTCACACCGAACATAACTGCAAAAAACATCTGAAACCTCTGTATTTTGGAGCATTCATTCCACAAAAGTTCCAACATTCCCTCAATTTCACTGAGAGCTTTGTGTAAAGGACACACTGTAGTTGGTTTAGTGGTCAGGTGACAAGTAGGGGGGAACAGAAAGGAAGACACAGAGAAAGTATGGAGTCATTCTGGTGCTAATCTAGAGCATCTCTCAATGGCTATTCTCTAACCACCTGCCTGTGTGACCTCGTCATTGATTTATTGACCACCGCCTGTCTGGACATTGGCTGGACGCACACCTCTTACTGTCCAAATCCTAAATAATCACAGATTGAGAGACTTGGACCAGCATCTGGCCAGAACACGGATGTGTAATTTGAACTAAATTGCGAAGAGAAGCCTTTGGTTTTTTCTACAGCAAGAACAGTGTGGCAATGAGGGGAAGCGAACAAGGAGAAGAGAAAGAAAGACATGTCTCCAGGGATGCATTTTAATTCACTCAATTGCCCTATATTCCCCTGCAGTTTTTGTTTTGATGATAGTGACGCTTTGCATATCTTCACCCTCCAAGCATGGAGGATGTGCACAGGAGGGGGACCTGTGTGTGCATTTTCTACCTTCCAGCATCAGGGCATTGTATTCTACTACACTGGCTGGGCACAGGGCGGTTGGGATTGTAACGACATTAATTAGAGACACAGAGGAGGAGGGAGAGATTGCATGTCAGTGTTACAGCAGGTAGAGAAGGGAATATGATGTTGTGCACATGCCTGGTAATCGTGTGGCGGTAAATATGTGGGAGTGTCAGTACAGAGAAGTGGTGTTGTGTTTCTTTGCCACTCCAGAGAGTGGTACCATTTGGTACCATATTTGTGTCTAAAGCACACTGTCACTGCTTCCAACACGTCTGCGTAGAATACTGAGATATAACCAGTGGATCTGGCATGTGTAATCATAGTTTGACAAATGAGAGTGCAGATGGAACACATACAGTACCTGCCACCTTCAGATGTCTGTACAAGGAGTTAATTAATTGACAGAGAAGGCGTTCATACTTACAAGCTGTTTTGGATGAGTGATGGCTTGTTGGAATTATTGCCACAATCAAAATATGACTGTTATTTAGATGTCTCATGTTTAATGACATTGTAACAGACAATGCTCCTGAGATGCTGTGTCCTTCTGACCTGTCCCGAACAGGCAGACTCTTGAGCGAATCCTGACACCAGAATTCACCTCCCCTCCCACTTGGGAGTCTTGCAAGTCAACAAAGTGCCAGGCGCAGGCGAGGGAAAGCCTCACTGCTCCTCAGAAAATGCCACTTTGCCGGAGCCCACAAAAACATACAGTCTGCTATTGTAACTTCAGCTGTTATACAGAATCTGCATCCAAAAATACCAATTTAGCTCAGTGTTGAAAGCAGGGAAACAAAAGGCCCTCACTGTCTGCCTGTTATTGGAGCTGAGAAACATTTAACTTGGATTAAATTGACTTAGAGGTGCATGACTGGCTGTGTGTGTGCACATGTAGCGTTGCATCATGCTGAGAAGAGCAGTTGAACAAAGATTTATTTCTGTTAGTTTTATGGCCACAGTGAAACTCCAGGCCTGTTCTGGCACCCTGCCCACCCACCTTTATTCCAGATGTTACCATGGTGAAACTTATGGGTGGTATCCCGGCAACTAGACAGCGGTTTGGGAGCTGGAGACGACTGTTGTGTGAGAGTGATAGATAGATTACTAGAGAGAGAGAGAGAGAATTGAATAGTCTCAGCTCTTTCTGTGTTGTTCTTCCCCCTCCAGAGGCCAAGGTCTGGTGTTGATTTAAGCCCTGTCTTAATGTGATTATCACCCCAAAGTTAAGGGCTCTGCTCATTCCCTCTGCTACATTGATTTCCATTTAAAACTGTAATTGAGAGGAACAAACATTGGTATTAGCCATTCTCACTCTCCATTGCTCTCTTGATCTCTTTCTTACAGCATAGACTGCTCAGCTTTTCAGGAGTTCACGGAGGGAGAGTTTGGTTGGCTGGAGTCCAGGGAAAAGGCTGGTTCCTGGGAGCAGAGAGGAGGAAACTGGGATTTTGCCAAAGGCTGTTAAATGTTAGGCATATGATAGACTAGGGCATCACACTGTCCCATGTTGTCTTACTGTGACACAGCTATGGTGGAGCTGACCTGTATACAATGACTATAGGTTTGTCTTCAGGCTTATGGTCTGTAATGAGAACCTCATATGGCGAGCAGTGGTTGTGGCATCCATCCAAAACAATGTTAACTCTCTGAAACTGATTTGGAGGCAAAGGAGCAGATTAATGTTTAGTGCACATACGGAGAGGGAGATGAGGAAGAGAGTCCACCCAGGGAAGCTGGGACTTGGTGGGAAATGAGGCATGAAGATGGACTTGGTTTGTAACCAGTTCATTTTTAGAGCTGAATGGAAATGTCAACACTTGTTGATATCATGAACGTAGCTGGAAAATTTAACAGAGGTTTGCTTTAGCAGTAAATATAACTATGTAAGGATATGCAGGTGAGCAGTATATGAACAATATTTTTATGAAAAAGATTGAGACAAAAAAATAAACATGGGTATGAAGAGGTACAGACATATTTCAAAACAGGATAGATAGAAAGAGGAAAGAGAAATAATAGCGTGATGCTGATGGGTCGTCTTTATGCTGGGAAACAAAATGAAACGGATGAACTGGCTAATTAGTTGAGGCCAAATCATGGAGGGATTTCTTATTGGCTAGACAAATAATGCACTTTTCCTTCATTTGCATAATCATCCTCATCATCGAAATAAATACTCACACCGGGAGAGAAACCCAGAGTTCAGAGAGAGAGGGAGGGATAGAACACTGGGATAGTACAAAGCAAATAATGAGAGGACAGGCTAGCGGTGTTAAGTGTATCTTCATTACCGCCCACCAACTGTAACACAAACGCATGCAACATGCATGACATGAAACTTGCTGCTGGCTGAGACAACAATAACAATCACGCTCTGCGTCATTACTGCGGTGGCATCCCACCCACTTTCTTTCTTCAAGTTTTTTCAGCGTGCACCTCAGTGTGTGCACTCACGGAGGAGGATTCAAGGGCAGAGCTAAGTGATATTCTGTGAGGGAGTGTGAATGTGGACGGGAGAACACAAAGGGAGAGAGAGAGAGAGAGAGAGAGAGAGAGAGAGGAAGAGGAGGGTGAAGAGAAGGAGACAGCGGCAGTAGATGCTGCGAAGATAGCGGCATTGTTGGGGACCTTTTTTGTTGTTTGGTGTTTTTGTTCCCCTCATCATTCCTCCACCTGCTCCAAGTACAAAAGAGAAAAGAGAGTTGACATTCAGCACTGGTGTGGGGAAGCAAGGCAAATGACAAAACGAAACGCACCCTACCCTACCACTGCTGTCATGTGTATGTGAGGCTTTTTATGCATGTGTTTGTGTGTGTTTGTACACCCTTGGGTACCAGACAAACAGTCCAGACATTTTCTAGTCAAGGACAAACTCACTGAAGACCCTTAAGGTTTTCTCACCTGTGCCCATGGTTCTCTTGTCTCCTACATTTACTCACAGCATTTATATAATATTCTGTACCCTTTTCTCACATACAGTATATTCAAAAAACGTTTCTTTTTTTTTTTTTGCATCATGACTGGACCATATCGATTCACATCTTGTCCTTAATCTTGTTGGGAAGCAGTGATGTGACCAGTCCTGCAGGACGGTTGTTGTCGGCGTGTCCTCTCCGTTGCTGGAGGCCCCATTGAAATGCCAGCTGAGTGTCTGAAAGAGAGACAACCTCAATGATCAATCAGGAATCTCCTCATTCATTATTCACAGTGAGCCCGTCCAATCGCTCGGAGCCCAGGGCCCCAACACACTGTCATCAATGCCGCCATTGATTATCAGGCCTCATCAGCGTTTGTTTGGCTTGTCAAATCAATGCCTTTTTAACGGCATGCCGTCCCTGCAGGAGACCACAGATGAATATTTCATATCCTCTCTGATCCAATCATAATTCAAAGCATATCACACAGCTAAGTCTCTGTTGTTGTGAGAAATACTTTTATCATAATTGTTCAATAGTAATTTTCCAGTGCTAGACACTCTGTATAAATAGATGTACAAATCAGAGCAGAGAAACAGGCAAAGGTGCACCTTGAACTAGGTTTTATCAAAGGCTTGTCCCTGTCAATAGTGCAGGCTCCTCCACTGATAACTGTGAATTAGGAAGTATTGTCAAGAACCACTGCTGTGTGTTGATTGTCAGGTGCTCTTTGTTTAACACTAACACACTTCCAGTAACAGTTTCTGGAAGTGTGTTAGTGTAAAGCATGTTTGCTAACTTTACAGCATAAAATGTCACATTATGTACTCAGCTGTCGCAGTATGCAGCCTGAACGACAGCAGCATGGCAGGAATTAACTCGGTTTGGATTTTGGGTTGTTTTCAACAAGCATTATGAATTTAGAGCACGTGTGGATATTTTGTATGACTACACTATCATGGCTTGCACTTCTGTCTCGGTTGTTGTTGTTGTTCTCCTCTGTCTTCTGTGGGGGCGTGACCTGGCTGAAGCCCCACACACACACACACACACACACACACACACACACACCTGGCTGTCATCCCACGGCACATACCTGCTTTCCATTCCACCTCATCAGCCTCCAGTATATCAACCCCGGCTCTTTAGACACTTTGTGTCTAAAAGACACTCTGTGTGTGACCCAGACCATGCTTACCTGCCTGCTGATCAACCCCGCTGTCTGTCTCGACTCACCCGTTGTGTCAGGTTGTATACCCCCCCTTCATGGTTCTACAGTCACTTTCCGTCTCCAAGCTCCGCCAAGCTCCGCCACGTTCCTCCGATGCTAGGACTACCCCAGTTCTGCCATGACTGACACCTGCTCTTCACCTGTTCTGCTCTACAATAGAATTTGTTTCTTACAACCCTACGTGTTCCTCTGTCTGCTCCTGGGTTCTCCACAATCATCGACACGACATACAGAGGATGACAGCTTATATAAATTATGTTGGGACCTGTGATTAATCTAAAAGCTGGCAGAAGTTAGAGGGGATTTCTTTAATGGGAAAAAGATGTGTGGTTTACTTGAGGCTTAGCCTGAAAGCACTGATGGGGAAATGAGAAGCGAATTGAAACTTTAAGCATGTTTAACATTATTGATAAAAGTACATTTGACGACATATTTTTGAATCGAGCCCTCATGGCTTGTTTGGTTTACCAGTTGCAGTCATTTTGGGGTTAAATATTTCTACTTATTTCTTTTGACTTCCACTTCACCCCTGATCCACCTGTTTGTGTAGTGGTTATGACAGGTCAGTGTAGAAAAAGTAGTGCTGACAGGCATAGCTTTGCTGGGAAATGGAGAAAGAGTGCTACCCTCCCTGTACAGTGTGTATGTGTGTGTGTGTGTTTGTGTGTGTGCATAAATCCCCATGACAGGAAGTCAGCAGGAAATGGAGGGACTTCCACAGCAGTGTTTACTTTTACATTTCAGCGAAAAATATCTGGCTTCATTCTAAACAGATAGATGGCATATGAACAAAGAAGGAATCTCATATGCCTCCTGAAAAGGAAATAAAGAATGTAAATATTATGTACCAGACCAATATTTTTGTTTGTGATTTGCCATTCAAGGGCATGATAATGTATGCAAATATCATAGTATTTAGGATGTTTGGCTGTGTGCATTAGCGGTCGAAACTCCTTCAATGTGTGGAATCACTACAACAGAGAATAAGGTCTGGTGTCCTTTTTGTACATGATGAGTACAGCTCTATTGCCAGCCCTTTTGTGTTTTGACTCGGAATCAGATGCAACACTGTGTACACTCCAGAATAGCTCTTTGTCAGATACCTGGATTATCTGGATGGACTAACGATGCGGACAGAGGATGTGCTTGCCAAACATAGAGATTTTGATGCTGTAAAACAACAAACATAAACACACATGCATCCCACAAATCCCCCATGTCAGTCACTTGTGACCAGTTGCCGTAATCATGAAAGCTTGAACACAGTCCAAACACAATTCTTCTGTAAAAGTTCTGTATCCTAAACTGCTGCTCTTCACCTCTGTGTTTTTCTTTCCTCCTTTCATCTGTTTATTGCTTTATCGCTCTCTCTCTCGCTCTCTCTCGCTCTCTCTCGCTCTCTCCCCCTTCTGTTTGTTTGGCAGGAACTGAGAGGATTAGTTAAATAGGGGAGCTCTGAGGAAAAGGTTTACTGTAAAGCCCATTCGTGACCCATCTTCCCCGTTTCTATTGTGTGTGTGTGTGAGAGAAGCAAGCGTGACAAACCCCTCCTTATTTTAAAGTGTCTCACACCGCCCTGTGTCCCCTCGTTACATCTCCTTGCTCACTCCCTCATCCCTCTGCTGCTTTCTCACACTCCCTCATCCCTCCCTACCCCCATGGAGATCTTCCCCTTGTTTCTCAAAGGGCATTTCAGTGTTCGCTCCAGGCGCATCTTTTGTTCTTTCGTTTTGTATCCCTCCTGTTAACATCTAACCGCAGTGACTGTGCCCCTAGCCAGGAAACAGAGGCTGGCCTGAAGCTCTGTTTGGGGCAATATCACCGCGTGCAGACAGATACGCTAACACACATTAGGATGGAGACACATATGCATGCTTTCTGTCTCACTCTGTCTGTATCTCTATCGCACGCGCACACACACACACCCCCACACACACACACACACTCTCTCTCTCTACCTGGGGGCTATGAATCAATGAAAGCAAGCTGTGAAGCATTTGACCTCTGAGTCTGGCTGTTGTGCGTCAGCAGGTATTTTCACTCATAATATCAGCACCAGGGAAGATGCACACACATCCACACACACTGACATACACAGATGAACATGACCTAGCACTTAAGGAAATAGCTGAAAGAGAAATGGTGAATTCAGTTTTTTTGCTCAGTCGATTTAAACTTGAAACAAACACATGAATTGACCTGATAGTAGATTAGCTCAGATTCGGCTTTCTCTTAAATCCCTTAGGTTTGAATTTTTGAAGTTGTTATATGTTTAGTCATGTTTGCAAAAACAATAATAGATTAAAATGTGTGTGATTGCTCTAAATCTATGCCTTTTGGGTGCTATTTTATGAATTGATTGGCTTATAAGTAAAAGTCTAATCTAACCATATCTGCAGTTAACAGATCCAACAGTTCCAATGAAAAGGGTAAAGGAATAGTTTGATATTTTAGGAAATTTGCTTCCTTGCTGATAGTTGGAAGTTCTCATGTGTGAATGCTAAATGTGAAGCAGCCAGCAGACTATTAGCTTGGCGAGAAAATGAGGGAAACAGCTAGCCTGGCTCTGTGCAATCAAAATCCACCTTCCAGCACCTTTAAAGCGCAATAATTAACACGTTATATCTGGTTTTATTAATCTGTGCTAAAACAGAAGTTTTTTTTAACCTTCGGTGTACAAACGTAACGTATTAATGTAAAACCCAAACGTTGCAGTGTAAGTCTGTTGTGAATTTACTGTCATGCATGAAAGTGTTTGTACATAGCGATTGTGTGTTTTTGTATGTGCTGTGTGTAAATGGACTTCACTTATATAGTGCTTTTCAACCTTAAAGGTTCCCAAAGAGCTTTTACAGATTGGTCACATTCACACACCGATGGCGATGTAGCTGCCATGCAAGGTGGACAGGAGGAGGCGGGATCCTCTGCAAGTGTGTGAGAAAGAGAGGTCGGCTGAGTGGGGGAGTGTGTTTAGTTCTCCCTGAGTGGGTTAGATCTGATAAGGCTGACAGCCACAGGTTGATATTCCTGAGAGCAGCCAGCCTCCCCCCTTCACACCGCATGGCTGACACACAGACCTACAGAAAGAAATAAGATTTATGTCTCTGTAGAGCGTTTTAAATAAAAAAAGGGGTGATATGTTTTTCACATGCATGCACAAACCAACGGCGAGCCCTTGCAGGTGTATTGCGGACATTTATTCATGCATTAGCAGTTTTATATTGTAATACTCACTGCCATTGCAGAATAAAGCAGACCTGGGAATCAGCCAGCAGACACTTTGCCATGCAAATGCTCCAATGGGAAAAGTTTGTGTGTCAGTGTGACAGTTGCTCTCATATACACCACACCTCAAAAAGCAACCTGTTCTCTTCGAGGCCTACTTCAAACACAGCCCCAGGCTCTCTGCCTGTGCTGTGGTCATGTCTGCTGATCTGCTTGTATTTTTCACATCTGATTTGTTTCCCACAGGACCTGGAGAAAATGACAGTACCCACCAAACAGCACATCTACATCTTAATGTGCATAGATTACTATCCATCTAATTTCCCACATGGCTTAGGAATACAAATACACACTGGTGAGCCCACGTAGAGTACAATAGGCCATCACATTCATATCATCGCTTCGCACACAGTACCAAAGCAACTTGGCAAAACAAATACCTATAAATGCACACAGACGCGCACACACACACATGCAAAGCACCCTCCATTGCTTTATTTTAACTAGGATGTGTGGGCCCTTGAAGGGGAGCAAAGCAGTGGCATAGTGACATTGAAGAGAAGCACAGAGCCATGCGTATATAGAATGAAAGAAGAGAGAAGGAGACAGGAGAGAAAAGGCTGCACCCTTATTCAATTAGCGGCACTGGCCCGGAGTAATTACTTCTACTCTCCCTAATTCGCATGTAAATTTGCGACGAGCACTGCACTATTTTAATACAATTTAGCGCCACTTTGACTGGATGCCAGTGTTGTGCACATGGAATAGGAGCTTTGTGTGTGTAGGTGTGTGTGTGTGTGTGTGTAACCGTGCACTTGGGCCAGGGACATAACCGATTGTGTGTATTCATCCACAGAGAAAGGCAGTGAGAGTCTGAGAGTAAACAGAGAGAGGAGTAGGGCAGTAGAAGGAGAGATGGTCTATAGTGACACAATGATCAGATAAGATCTGCAGTGGGACCTGACTCACTCTGTCCATCCTGTGGGAACAGCAGCTCTGACTCGTTCCTACAAAGCTGCTGTCACCTCTCTGCTGCCTGCTACACACACACACACACAGACACACACACACACACACACATGCCCAGAGGAAACTCATAGGCTAAACTATATACTGATCCGTTCAAAACTATGTGTGTATAAACCCATCTCTTCATGAGCAGTGCAGGCGGGCAGGTGAGGATATAAAAATTAAATCCCAATCTCTGCCACAATCTCTTCTCTGTATCGATTTCCTCCAGCCAATAGATTGTCTGCTTAGATAATTGTCTAATTAGCCCGCTAATTGGTCCGTATAATTAGCCATTTTAGGATATTGTCCAGGATGAATAATATCGGTCTATGTCAAACACTCCCCGATAGCCATTCCCACAATGCACATCTCTCTGCCCACCACAGACACATAAATCGATACCCCAGCTTTTGTGTGTCTGCTGGCCCACAGGTGGATGGATGGACAGACAGACTAGAAAACAGGTGGTCGGGTGGATGGCTGACCAGTAGAATAGTTGTGCAAATAGGCCACTAGACAGACAGACAAGTGTATGGACATGCAGCTGTTAAGCACATATGAATGCATGGACAAGGGTAAATAAACGGGCTGAATACAGAGTGCGTAGAAAATGCGTTATACCGTGATTTCTGAACCCAGATTTTTTTGTGACCACCAGAAATTAGAGAGTTGTCTTTGTTTATATATATTTAAAACATTCAATTTAAAAATATCACACATTGATGAACCATAAATATAATATTGATCATGCAGTAACCAGCTTTAGTGCAGGGTAGTTCATTTGCAAACTCCTCACACTAAACAAGATTGAAATCTTCCCATCAGACCTGAGACTTAGAGCCAAGCCTTAGACGGGGGATTTCCCATCCAAGGCATCTGTGGGGCTTTTCACAATGACCAAATATGGTGTTACATGACCTGATAATCATCCGGTTTGTCTCACTCCTAACCCACTAGAGAACAGACAAACTGGGATGCAGGTAAGACAGGAGGACAGTTTAGAAAGCTCCGCGCATCACTTGAAAGGAAGGAAGAAGAGTGGTGTGTTTGAAACCCAAGCAGTGGTACAGGAAGAAGGGCCAAGCTATGTTTGGTGCTAAGCTAGGATGTTGTTTATTGATTTGTGTATGGTCTCTGTGAACTTTATTTGAGGTAGAAACAGGCCATGCATGGCCATCTCAACTGTGTGTATGGGTAAGCAAAAGGATGAATCTCCAGGGGTGGTGACTGTGGCACGTGTGTGTGTGTGTGTGGGGGGGGTCTAATCACATTAGCAGGTGTGTCTCATCTGTTGAGGCATTTTAGTTGGTGGCAAGTGCCCTTTGACTACTACTTTAATGACCTCTGACTGCTTTCACCCCATCTTCTCTGTCTTCCTCTTTCTTTCTCTCTCGCACATAATATAAGAGGTTCTTTTTCTGTCCTATATTTGCAGGTTTTTACTGCACACGGAGCAGCTGTACGTAGCTGTACTGTACATAGATTTGTGTGGGAGCTGGGCAGATGTCACCTGTTTTTCTCCGTGTGGAAATCCCCAGCTCCCCCAGGCCCTGCTGGGCAATGCAATGACTCACTCATAATCTCAAGTGTGTGTTTGTCTGTGTGTGGTGTGTGTGTCTCTGTGAGTGTGAGAGTTGTGCAAAGACAGACTTTAGTTGTATTTTTATCCATGCATACGTGTGCGTGTGTGTGAGAAATTGCGCACACATATGTGTGTTTGTTTGAGGTATTCTAATTTATGCAACACTTTGTTTTAGGCAATTAGGACACACATACAAACACGCAGCAACTTTTAAACAAGTCTCATTTTTCATAAATGCTTTGTTAGGCATGGAAACAAGCTAACCATCAGAAATAAATAATCACAGGCGTTTGTGTGCTAGAGTATATCCTTGTATCTTGGTGTATGCTGTGCTGGTCTGCATTGGTCTGTATGTGTATGGTTGTGACCTTTGACATTTACAGTTGTTCCCCTTTAACGTTGCCTTGCACTCACCGGACTTTAAAGGCTTTTTCTCTTGTTTGTATTCAGCACAGCACCTCTGCTCCTCCTCAGATGGACCTACATTTGCTGTGATTTAGCGCAGTATTCAAAACAATTTCTGCTCTGGCATAAAACAGCATTTTCTTCCATGCTTTCGTCACATTCAAATCAACATCTTGTTCCTCACTCCCCTCTCCATCTTTCTGTCCCACTTTGGCGAGCGTTTGTCCTCTCCACTTTTCTAACACAACGTCCTGCTCTCTCACTCTCACTCTGTCTCTCTCTCCCTCTCGCATTCCTTTTCTGTTATAACAAGCACTTTGTCTGTAGGTGGGAGGCTTATTCCTACACAAGTTTGAGCCACTTATTCAATTCAATTGCCTCAATTCAGACACCTAATGAAGAATGGAGTAAAATTAGATATTTACAATAGGCAAGAACGCCCCAGCAAGTCGTCTGTACATCCACAAAGAAAAAAGGTCACTGTCATTCTACAGCCAAGGACACATCTCTCCTTTTCATCTCAGTATCTTTTTCACTATGGGTTTGATGTAGTGACATGCGGGTACGCACACTTGAGCAAGCACACACACACACACACACACGGATAGTCACACCAGGCTGTTTTTTTTTAGGCTACAGTATAACCACAAATACGCAGACGCATATGCTCAGATATCCAGGTAGAGACGTAGACACATATGTTTAGGCCATCGAAACAGACAACCTCACTCCCTCTTTCTGTCACCCACACACAAACAAACACACGCACGCGCGCCAGATAATATACACAAGTTGCTGGCACTCTGATATGTGCTGCTGGATTGATCCAACTCTTTTATCTACTAAATAACTTACCATCGATTGAGCGGGTGGAAGGAGGAGGTGGAGAAGTAAGAGGAGGAGGCCCTCATGGATGTGCAGAGAGAATTAAAGCTTACCAATATCCAGGAGCTGTCCACACTGCCTGAACAAGTCGCCATGTCGTCCACAACAGAGACAGGAGAGCATGATAAAAACAGATGCAATTCAAAAAGGGCTTATATAGAACTGCATGGAAAACCAATTTAGTAGTTTTGCACCAGTATTTCTATGAATTAATTTAAGTGTAGATTTAGTTCTTTCACATGCTTCCTAAAGCCCTCCAGCACCTTGCCGTTATGAGTCTGGACTCTAACAGGTACTATCTATCTTTTATCATTTGAGGGAACCCGAGGAAATGTGTTATAGTGGCCCTCTCGTCAGCCTCAGGGGAGCCCACTCTACACCCATAGAGAGTTCAGAGGCTAATTGGATATATCACTGCAAAAAACATTTAAAATCCCAAGTCAATACATGCCTCTTTAATGCTTTTCCTGAAGAAGTACTCCTCTCTATTGCTGCTGACACCCCCCCCCCCTTCTCACTCAGACCCTGTCTCCTGTACAATCCTTCACCGCCTATAGGGGCCAAGGGATACGTGTAGGGGTCAATGAACTACGGTCTACTTGAGGCCAAAACAGAGTGAGCCCCACGGGGGTCTTAGAATTGAATGGTGTCTGGTGATGTACATGTAGGGGCTTATGGGAATCATCACTAGAAATAACATTTAACTCAACATTTCTACCAGATAACTACGGTGCATACAACGGCACATAAAGGGCAGAACAGCAGCAACAGGCAGAATATGTTGTAATTAGCTTCATGTCGAATTCTGTGTATGCTAGCTGAAATTCTTAAAAGAACACCTTCAACTCTGCGTGTAAGTGTTTATGTGCTTGTGTGTGTTGGTGGTAGTTACTGTGGATGGATCAGACAAGTTGTACAAAGTTGGAATACAAAGGCAGTGACTGTGTGTGTGTGTGTGTGTGTGTGTGTGTGTGTGTGTATGTGTGTGTGTGTGTGTGTGTGTGTGTGTGTGTGTGTGTGTGTGTGTGTGTGTGTGGAGCGGAGTATAAGAGTAGAAACAAACAGATGTCCATAGCAACATATCTCCTATTCAGTAGTAAGTTAGGGTTAGAGGTCAGCAACTACTTTCAGACTCCACTCTACTCACACACACACACACTCATCCACAAACACAAACATCCCCTTACTCCACTTACTACCTCCAGCTATGCAAAAATGCCTTTCCACTTCTTGTCCAGAATGAAACGACACCTCACGTTGATATCTCACCTGTCTATGCATGAGGGCCACAACTGTCTGTTGCTGTCCAAATTCCAAAGATATTCAGTTTACTGATTTAGTTTACTGTCAGAAGAGTAAGAAAACCAGCAAATATTCATAATACAAAGGTCGGAAGCAGCAAATTCTTGGTATTTTTGCCAAAAGAATTACTTAAACAATTAAATGATACATTTTTCTGTTGGCCAACTCATTGAATCAGTGTTCGAGCATGCTTGTTTATTGTGCAGAATAAATCCAGCCTCTTTCTTTCAACATATCACTTGCCCTGTTCTCTCTGTCTCTCCTCCATTGTTTCTCTTCGGAGGTGAAATGTTTATCCTCAGCTATATTTTCTTTAATTTTGGGGCCCTGGAGTTCTGTATTCCCAAAACTGAGTCACCAAAATATCTGTTGGGTCTGTTTTAAATCCTGCAAACTCTCTTTGTTACAGCCCCACTGCTGCCTGGACTGGAGGCGAGAGGGAATGATGGAAAACTGTTGCTAAATGTTCCAGTAGCGATCAGTAGCAGGTTTGGAAAGGGGAGTATTCATAGATAAAAGCACTATTTGCATGTCCTGGTTGAATGCAGGATGCTGGAGCATGGTTAGGAGAACTCCTTGTTGTGTCCTGCCCCGCTTTAAAAGTGGTGTGTGAGTTTGCACGGTGTGTGTCTTGATGTGTGTGCACGGATTTGGATTTTGTATGAGCTTTAGGGATGAGTTTCTAACTGCCAGTATTTCGCACTGCCATTATTGCCTTTGACATAGTTTCATTTCCAGAAAAACAGGAAGCAGAGATGGTTGTCTTGCACTTCTGTCCCAGCGGGTGCAGTTAACATGACCCTGGATGTGCATTGATGTGCTTGGGTGTGTAGTTGGTGCATGTGCATGGATGTACACAACACAGTAGGTCAGTCCTCTTGGTGTGTCAAACACCACGCATCTCCAATTGCCGATCTGTTTCTTTGAAAAGACAATGTTAGTGATATTTCAATGACAGTTTCTGTTTTTGATCTCCTTCTGTCTTTGTAAAACTGTGATTGGGCTTGTTGACCAGAGTGTCCAGTCACTTGTGGTTAAGAAGTGGAAGTGGGTCATTATAAGCAGTCCTGCTCTGCACATATGTGTTACATCTGACACTCTGTTTTTATTGGAGTTTGTCCACGCTCTGATTACAGCTTCACCCCCTCATCCCTTGTCCATTCCCTTCGCCTGCCCCCGTCAACTTCCCTCCTCCACTTTCTCCCTCCCCCCTTCCCACTCCTTCCTTCCTCTGTTTGCTTTTGCTCCCTTGATTCACTTTCAGTGCCAACTTCTACCCTTTCTTTGTCAAATTACTCTCCCTCACTCTCTTTACTGTGTCTGCTTGACTGCAAAAGAGAGGCTGGGGAGAGGAAAGCAGGCAAGGGGGAAAGAAAAAGGGGGGCGGGACAACCCATCATGATGACTAGCAACTAAGTGGCAAATATAATTTTCACTGACTGCAAGGTTGTGTGCCTTTCTGTAACCAAACACAGTAATAAATGTTTTTGAGTTGTGATTTAACATTAGGCTGAAGCACCTGCTCATTGCCACTGCTGCTCTCCTGCTCAACACTGTCTCTGAAAAATAAGCACGGAATAAAAGTTTGCGTATTTCCTGATGTTCATGTTTGTCAGAAAGGGTTGTAGTCTGTTCTTTTGAGCCTGAGTTGAGTTCCAGTGATATACTCGTTTTGCTCATTTCACATCATCATTCACAACAAGAGCTTTTTGCTAAATTCCTTTGTAATAACTCCATTTGGTTGTCTGTGAATTATTTTCATTGTCAAATAATCTGTCAATTATTTTCTCAGAGAATCAAGTAATTGTTTTGTCTATAAAAAGACAGAAAATGGTGAAACATTCCATGTTATAATTTCACACAGCACAAGGTGGCATCTTCAAATGTCTAGTTTAGTCCAGAACCCGAAGATCTCAAATCCTCACATCTAAGAAGCTGGAACCAGCAAATGTTTGCTTGAAAAATTACTTGCCTATTGTTTTGTTTTTTCACAATCAACTAAGCAATTAATTGACCAATCATTGCAGTTCTAGTATGGTTACACTACAGACAAGAGAATTACATTTTGCCACAGCTCCTCCAGTTGTCATGACCAGCAATGCTAACTTTCCTGCTGTTACTGTGCTGTATCTTTGACTCTTTGCCTTCTTCACTCACAACTTGCCCAGTTGTGGGCAAAATTTACAATCTAACTTAATTGAAAAGAAATGCAAACTTTCATCAAAAACTAATTCCTGACCAATATTCCTTTGTCTCCTGCAGTACCTTGTTTTCATGTCAAACTTCCACTGTACAGAAGAGCACAGTCAGTAACCTTATTTTAAAATAGAGTGAAATTGTCATTGGTAGACTGATGTTTTAACAGCCACTATAATTTTTAGATGTTTTATAATGAAATTGTAAAAACATTTGATATACACATGGAAACGTGCACAGACTGTGCACAGTCTCCTGAACACAATCCTCCCCGGTTGAGTTTATCTGCAGGGTGCATCTTATTTTACCTCACAGAGCATTTGTGTGTGGACTGGACAGATCCTCTTGAGTGTGACTGATGTGTGGAGACACATGCCATACAGTTGGAACAAGCCAGAGATTGACATGATAACCCTTCACCCTTAATCCTGAGAGGAGCAGTTGGGTACTCTGTTGTGTTTGTTTGAGTTAGTCTCCTTCATGGTGACACATTTCCAAACGCCAACAAATACA
The DNA here is from genome assembly GCA_036023855.1 of Gadopsis marmoratus. Lineage (NCBI taxonomy): Eukaryota > Metazoa > Chordata > Actinopteri > Centrarchiformes > Percichthyidae > Gadopsis > Gadopsis marmoratus. The sequence continues at coordinate 36,098 of JAVQJF010124573.1, read as the reverse complement.
AATATCAGCCACGTAGCCATCAGCGTAAACAAGAGACAGAAGGTTAGGGCAGAGGACTTAACTGTGCACTGTGTACCATATGGCTGCAGTTTGTCCAGCTTAGTGTCTTCATACAGGCAACATGTGTGGAAAAAAATAAATTCACATTCAAAGTACAGGAATGAATAAGATGAATGTAGGCAGGCAAAATGAACCATAGATTTAGAAGGAAGAGGGAAGACTTTCTCCCAAAGAGGAACCATCAAAATAGATTCTCAACTTCCCTCTAAGTTGTACTTTTTTCTGTGTATTTTGAGTTGTGTGTTTAGGAATTGGTCAACAGCTGACAGTTAATGGAAAATAATGTTCTAGTGGTGACTATAGAAACACAACCAAGGAGTTGTCTCAGATGTACTTGTACATGTCTTTTTTTATGATTTGTATACCACTAAAAGACATACAGACTCCTCGCCCCATGAACAGGTGGCGTTTTGCATTTATTATGCAAATAATGAACAGTTGTATTCATGTTTAATACCTGATCTGATGTGTCTTTTTAATGAAAGGCATGCAAAGTTGAAATTGTTTCAACTATTAAGCAAATTGGTTTTGCAGATTAAGTCTCATTTGCAGTAAATTAATGCTTCACTTAGATTTACTGTAAGTCTTGCTGTACAAACACAGATGCACACATATGGTGAAATGCCATGCGCCTCTATCTATTGTTTCTTTTTCCCAACATGTAGCCTATGTTATGGCATAAAGGACAGCTGGCTACACAATAACAAGTGGATAAAAAAAACCCTCCTTATTAAGATTGCATGACGTTAGGCCCCCAGCATTCTTATACTATCCTATACTATCCGTATCTGTGAGACACAGGCACACAAATGAACATACACAAAATTGCATGCACAATTCTCACAGATCACACTCACACTTATTTCGCAATCGCTCCAGCCCTCTTACATTTCAAATCATCTGCCAGATGCCCCCACTTCAACTGCTGTTAATCATATTATGTGGAATCCCTAGCACTTAAATCCATAACTGCTGTGTGTATTAATCGCAGGGAATCTCGTTATCATGTCTATATTAATTAAAGCCATCTGCCAGGGATGGGGTGAGGGTGTGGGTAAGGGGGAGACAGAGCAGTGGGGTATGGGCCCATCAAGCTGTTTGTGTTTGAAAGCATTCGAGTTGATGCTTGGGAAAATCGCAGTTTGCTATTTTAAGTAATTTTGTGCGTAGTTGAAACTTAAAACTTTCCCTTATCGTGATTGCAGGGATGACGACCGAGGCGACACTAAAAAAGCTCTACTGTGAGTTCATGGCTGGGAGTTGAAACTTGACTTGACACGCACTTCCTGGTTCAGTGTCACAGCAATCCTCTTTAGCTGGTGATCATATATCCGTCTGTCTCTGCTGTCAGAGAACATTACTCATTCACAGCATGAATACATGCACATGTAGGCTTTAATTTCCTGTCGGTAGTCCTGTGGAGGCGACCGGAATCACACGTTTAGAGATCGGAGAGAGGGAAACTGAAGTCTTCAGTGTGCTATGTTTCAATCAGGAGCTCCCACCACACAGGAGGCTGTTTGACTGCCCGTAAGTGATGGTGCTAAAGCATCTTGTCTCTCCTATGAATGGGTTGCCCTGGAGGAGAGAAGAAGCAAGCACAGGAGTGAAGTTCAAAGCAAAATAATATTGAACTCAGCATTATTCAGAAAAGGAAATGCCGTTAAGTTTTGATATGTTGCCTTTTCCGCAGTAAGGTATGGCTCCGAGGCAGACAGATAGTCAAAGAGAGAGGTGGAGTTACACCGGGTAGATAGAAGATGGGAAAGGCATGTTAGTTGATAGAATAAAGGAACAGAGCAGTGTACTGTATATAGCCTGCCACATCCATCCATCTTTCGCCTTTGCCAGTCCCTCCCTCCCGCTTCCTTCCTTCACCTCTCAAACTTCAAGGCACTTTGGAGGAAAAACATGTCAGTAACTGGGGGCGTAATCCTGGGCGGCCAGTGCTTCTCGCTCAAACATGCACAACAAATACACGCCATCACACACAGGAGGCCTCTACTGAATGACAGCTGATCAGGAGTGCCTGCCAGCGCCCTCCTCTTCTCCTCCGCACTCCCTCCTCTCATCTCAGCTCTCATCTGATTTGAACCATTAGCATTCTTTTCTCTGTGTTGTTCGTGCTACTGTCAGGCTCTGTGGCACAGCCTCAGTCTGAAGCAGTTGAACTGTCGCCTGGGGGGCCTCACATTAGAGGGCTGACAGCTGCCTGCATAATCAGCCCCTCTGCCTGGATCTTGATAGGCCCAGACCAGAGAGCAGGTTGGGGGTGGAGGTAGATGGTGGGTGACTTTACAAGTGGAGACTGGGTTTGTTTTAAAGATGCATGTTAGAAATGAAGCGGGGGGGGGGGTTGCAGTGTGTAGATGGGTGAGTATGAGGGATGTATGGGAAAAATGAGCAACTAAGAAGCAAGAAAGTGGAGGACAATGAAGGAGGCGGGATGTTAGGTCCGTGAGAGCCAACCACAACATCTGAATCAACGTTGATGACTTATGAGAGACACTGGGAAAATTAGCCACCAAGAGTTAACATGTTCTCAGAGTGGTATTAACTTCCCAAACATGTAGATCATTTCGAGAGTAGTACACGTCTTATGAGAGGAAGTACATTTGTACTTTTGGTTTTTCTCTTGAAAAGCAACTGAAAACTGGAAATCTGAGTAACAAGGAAATGATGTCGATGATCGTTCTTTGTTCATATTTACACGGCACTGTTAGTAATTTAAAAGCAACACAGTTTGAGATGATGTGTTCATAATGTTCATAGATCATGACTTTTAGCCTGCCAGTTGTAGTTTGCAGGAAATTACAAAGCTCTTTCTCTGTGCGTCTCCTGGAATTGGACCTGTAACGCACGCAGCATATAAACATTAAATTACAATTACAGGACCTCTTCCAATCAAACTTATCCACATCAATCACTGCTTTAGATTCTGCTGTCCTGCCCTTGACCCCTGATAATGACACCTGGTTCAGAGCAGGGAAGGGCTCCTGTGCTGGAGACCTAAAATAAATCTGTCACATTTCCCATCCCGGTGTTGCTGTCCCCTCCTCTGGCCCACCCTGACCCAGACAACAGCCCCTCTGTTAGCCTCTGTTTGCTCTAGAGAGCCCTGCCCCTCACAACCACTCAGCCTAAGGCCCACCCTAAAGCTCTTTCTCTATTTCTGCGGAAGCTCTGCCTCTGTCCACTTCTCTCCAGTGTCTCTTTCTATCTGCCCGTATGACTCCTTATTTGTCTCTTATTTCTCCTTGTTCAGATTTTCTGTTCATCCCTCAGTGTTTCCAATCCATACCTTTTTTTCGTACCCCACTATTACTGGCCCTCCCGTGAGATCAATTTACCTGTGCGTGGTCGAGTCTTTTTTCCGTCACACAGGACTCCCCTGCATGCTACTGTTATGGAGGCTTCTCCTCCTCTGTCTTCTCTCCTGTCATTCAGCGGCTCTTCATCTTTAGCGCAGAGATTCTGCTCACTTTCTGCCTCCCGACTCATTTCAAATTCAATTAAACCTCCGGAGATTCAACTAACTTTTTAAAGGATAGGGGCATATCGCTCTGTCTCCTTCATTCACTGTAACTTTATGGGTTCCTTCTACTCTGTTTCTTTCTTCCCATCAATCCCTGATTTCTCTTTTTTCTTTGTTTCCTTTTTTCTTTCTGTCTTCCATTGCGTGCCACATTATTACCTTCAATCGTTCACTTCTCTTTTTTGTACCTCAGCCCTCACTCCCAGCCCCCCTCTCCCTTTCACCCTCCCTGCAGCTGTCTAAATGGTCAGTGTTGTCCAGGTACATGTTATTCTTTGTGGAGGACAGAAGTAGGGCATGGAGCTGCACTCTGTGGGAATGGGACTTAACAAACCTTTCTGAGGCAGGGGAGTGGATTTCTCCAAAACAAACCTCATCAGTCTTCTACCAATCTTTTCTTAACCTGACCAGAGGTGATATTACCCAACTCATGTTGCAATCCACATTGCGGTATAGCCTATCATACAAATCACACCACTGGGCTGTAGACGTTAAGTAAATCCAAGGTAAATACAGGTGACTTAAGTTGAGGCCTGTGTATTCCCCGGGGCCAAGGTTTACAAAGCCAAACCAGGGCAGGTGTCTGGCTCTGGGCAAAGCAAAAGCATAGAAGGGGCTTGCTTTAAAACAAAAACAATCCTCATATTGTTTTGCAGTGGTTAGAGAGCAGTGGGCATTCATGCTCTTTGTTTTACTTTCATTTCATGAGACGACATTTGGAAGACCGCAAGTCATCCAATGCACCATTGTGGCGATTTGCTTTACAGCCATCGCCGACCACAAACTTGTGATGGATCGTCTAGCAGATCTCTACTTCCTTTTTCTCGTCTGTAATTGGCGGATTAAAAATGAATTGTTTGTATGGACGTAACGAGATTGCGGTGGGTAAATGAGGACGCATGTTTTTGTTTTTAGGCAGAGCCAAGCTGTATAAACACAAACATTGTTACAGTTTAATGGCTACTAAGTGACTTGGCCCATGATTGATGTGTGACTGTAATGCCAGTCAATGGCCCATATAAAGAGAATTGGAATATATTTTATAGTGTTTAATTCAAACACAATATCATAGAGTTGGCCATAAAACTACACTGAACATGCAAATGCACGGACTGATAATGAAGACTTAATTGGTTGAATTATTTATCTACTTTATAAAATGCAGATAACAATCACATGAAATGTAAGCTGTTAATCTTAGCATCAACTTGCTTTGTTCATTGTTAGAATCTAACTTGGTGTTTAGATCTGTGTGTGTGTGTGTGTGTGTGTGAGTGTGAGACTATATGCATATCTGTGCCACAGTGTGAATCTCTGGGTCGTGTCCCAGCTTGCACTGCTGCACAGTAAATCACAGCCAGAGTTTTTAACGTCTTCTCCAGTGTGCCTGAGAGAGTCATTAACACACGCTAGATTTGCAGAACACTCCTCAGCAATCATATTCACTATATGTGTGTACATGCCCTCTAGTGTGTGCATGTTTCTTTGACTTGGCCACTGTATGTTCAGGTGCTGCAACTGTTAAAAAACACACTGTGTTAAAAAGCACCAAACCCTTACTTTCCCTCTCCCCCATACTGGCCACACCACATATAAGCATCCAGTGTTGTATATACATTTGACTGCCATTTGATTCTGTGCTGGACTGTCATTCCATAGGATTATATCTATATACTTTTATTAGTCTGGACCCTTGAGGGTTTACTCCAGAGGTCACCCACTGGTAAAGGTGGGAGGGCAATAGCCCTGCCTGCAAGCTGACGGTTATTGTAGAAGCTACAGCACTGTGGGGATCTATCTTACGGGAAACAGATAAGGTCAAACCATTTTTCACTGCACCCATCATACTTAACGTACTTTACACCAGCTCTCAATGGCCTTACATCCCGTGGTCATTACTTGCTGATGGCCCATGTGTATGCCTGTGTGTACACATGCTCAGATGGCAAGTCTTCTTCTATTTGTTCACCAGCTAGGAGTGTGTTACTGGTGCACACACTGACATCATAGGCCAAATATTGACTGTCTCCTGTCCTGCATGCTCACAAAGAGGGAGATCTGCACGGAGACAAGCGTTTGTGTAAGAGAGACAAAAAGAGAGAAGGCGGTAAAGATAAAGAAGTATTAATATATCAGTACAAAGCAAAATACTTGAATAAAGTTGGTCAAGGTCACTGGTGTGAGTGGGCATCAACAATGAACATTCGAGGCAACCAGTTGAGCGCACGTCCTCCCTTACAATAAAGGAATTAAGCGCCTTTAGGGGTCATGTGAAGCAACAACAGGTTATAGGGAAAATTGTGATCGCAGTCACATAAATCTTGCCATAGAATCCTATTTCTCTGTTGTTGAATTTAGCAGTAGCACTGTAGATGTTTGGGGCGACCTCCTAAAGGGTTAAACAGCAAACTGTACTGAACAATAAAGGAACAGCTCACTTGAAAAGTAGTTGCGGCCTTTATGGGAATTAATGTATGTGACATTTAACATGCAGACGTTTGGATAACAGACCGTAAGAGGCTTGACCAGAACAGTTATGTGTTGACACACTGAGCTGATGGTCTTTTTTGAGGTTAAATTGGAACAGTATTAGCTCCTGAAGGGTTAAGTGTGATACAGTGCTGGGGCCGTGCAGCCCTAAGACTGGGCATAGGGCCAGCTCCACTCATAGACATGGAGAGCTTCAAGTGTTCAAGTGTGTGTGTCTGTGTGTGTATGTGTGTGTGTGTGTGTGTGTGTGCATGCGTGCATGTGTCTGTCTCTGCCAGGGACAGCCCAGTGACTCACAGAGTACAACCCTGCCCCCTTGGCTAAAGAAGAGCAAAGTTTTAAAGAGACACAAGCAATCTTAGAAGAGAGAGTGTGTGTACGAGAGAGAGCAATACAAATGAAGGCACGAAAGGAGGCGCTGTAGGGTGTGTGTTTTTCCTCTCAGCTCTCAGCTCAGATGGATGGTCACGCAGTTCTCATATCCTGTGGAAAGATGTCAGTCCTTTGCCACAAGCCCTGCTGGGAAACTAAGGGGCCACTGTGTGTCACACTTACACGCACGCACACCTACACACTCACACATACTTTTATTAAACCTGAGCAACCAGCAAAAATGTGTTTTTAAAAAGCAGGAAGGGACAAATGTGTGTCGTGTCTGTTATGACCTCTTACTGTATTAGTAGCAAACAAAAAAAAGACATATCCTGCAAGGTCACAAACAAATGTGTTATAACCCAGACCCCCCCCCCACGACTTACGAAAACAAAAACACACATATACACATCCTTTCTTCAAACTTTTTCCTTTCCTCTGTCTTACAGACTCTCTGTCCAGTGTCTTTCTCTGTTACACACACACACACACACACACTCTCACTCAGCTGTTTTCTTTCTGTCTCTCTTTCTCTCTATCCTTTTTACACACACACTCACGCAAGCAGGCGTTGGGCCAGCTGAGTCACGTCTAAATGGCGTGGAGTGTGATTGCAGCTCACACTTACATAACCTCTGTCTCCACACCACTGTCATTAGAGCAGCTCAGCAGAACGGGCAAAAACAATTCTTTTAAGTACTCTTCAGCCAGGAGAGCCCCTGGACTCACCTTCTCAATGGACTGTGTGTGTGTGTGTGTGTGTGTGTGTGTGTGTGTGTGTGTGTGCGTGTGTGTGTGTGTGAGTTCAGCTCTGTGTGTGCTCATGTGTGTTTCTTGTAACTTTTTATCTAAGCATCTGAGCACTAGTTATTTGAGCGAGTAATGAGGGAGTTAAGTTTCCCTGCTCCTCTTTGGACAGAGGGAGTCAACATTCTGGCAGCCTTTGGTGTGTGTATGTGTGTGTGTGTGTACGTGTGTGTGTGTTTGTATGGAGAGAGAGCCTACATTTTGGCAGGCTCCAGTTTATACAGATGGAGCAGCTCTTGTTGGATAAACCACAGAAAATTCCTCCCACTGTCCAAGTTAGCACTTCTTAGGGAGAGAACCGTTCACCCTCACCTCCGTCCCCCATTGCACCCTTCCACACCTAGTCTCTCCTCTCTCCCACTGCCACTTGTGAACCCCTCCAACGCCTCTCCCCCATCTCCCTATGCCACACCAGCCCATTGGCAGTCCTAGGATGAAAGTGGAGCAGGCCAAGCTAGTCGAGTCTGGATGGGCCCGATCAGTTTTCCCGGCTCTTCCTGCACCAGATGAGCCAGACTAGAGCAGTCAAACGGGAAGGAATTAGGGGACTCCTCTCCTCTCCTTTTATGTGCCTTCCGTCAAACACTCTACCTCTAATAATGGCAAGTCTCTCTGAAATCTGGAGAAGTGATTATGTTAACACTTGATCTTCACTACAGAATGACCAGAATCATGACAAATGTTTTCTCAGAGTAATGACACATTCCCTGCTTTTCCGTTAACCTCAGCTACCTCTGTACCAGGCCAACTCCTTACCTCATGTGGCTGGTGTCATGGCTAATTCAATGCGTACACATCCCGCTATGAGATGGAATATCATTATATCCCTGATAGCTTTACACTGGATTCCAGGTCCAAATCTGCAGCATGAGTAACTGGGGGCCTTAGTGTTAGTAGGAAATGTGCTTTTCTTTTACCCTTTAATTGAGTGTAACAGGCTATTATTATAAATACAATTATTTAGTTCCCAAACTGGAGTGATTTCAGTTTCCCTGTAATAAACAGAAAAAGGATTTGATTTAGACTTGTCTAAGCTAACAGACTGTTGAGGTAAACTAATGTCAAGCTAAACAAATGTTTAATGGGGCAGAGTTTCGACATAACACACACACATGCACACATGCACACACACACACACAGCCAAAAATGATTTCAAGGCGATGCTGCTCCCATCTTATCACAAATGACCTAATTCCTCACCAGTAGTGTTTTCACTGAGCTCCAGCATGTGTTTACCAGTGGCAGACTGCCTCCCCATTAAAACTGCTGTTCCCCTGAGGCCTCAGCACGCATTATTAAGACACAGGATATGGACTCTGCCCATGGCGTCCTACCTCTGCCCGTAGCCACATGGTTCCTACCTGTAAACCCTCTTATATACACTAATTTTTCTGTCTGCCTGGCTGCTTGCCTACTTTCAGCTTACTACTGTATGCCTTTCTTTCTTTCTTTTTTCATGTCTGTCTAGGCCGACAGTTATTTTCATTACTGGGACTGTTGTTCAGTATTTCTAACTGTATATTTGACAAGTTGAGGCAAATGAATGATTGCAGCAGGACTGTGTAGAAAATGGGAGAGCAAAACATAGAGTGCAGGGATGTCTGAATTCACCCAAAAGCATAATTTCTTCTCATCACTAATTAATAGCTGTCATCAGAACAGGAATAGTAGGAGGACCTGCAGGTTAACCCCTCACTCCACATTTTGTTGGGTTGCAATAAGGTGGGTTGGCAAACTAGAGTTATTAGAAACAATTCATGTAAAAAAACAAAGTGAATAATCAAGTGTAAAAAGGAAACAAAGTAATAGGAGGTGCACAGCTTTAGCATTTGCTGAAACAAGACCAGAGAGACAAAGCATTCAACACCCTGCTGCAATATGCTATCTGGAAAGTGTTGCCCGATAAGACACTAAAGAAGTAATGCACTCATCACGAATGCAGTTAAAGAAATCCCCCACCCAGCCTGGATGCTTTTTCTGGCTCCCCCTCCCGCCACCCTGCTACCCTGAGGGCAAAGCTCCCCAGCTCCACAGAATGGAGTCATTAGCGGGGTGCTAATGGTTTCAGACTTTCTAATTGAATGGGAACCCATTGATCTGTAGGTAGAGAGAAATGGTTCTTTTCATTGCCTCAATATGGGCCTGCACAGCATTTATCTCCATTCAAAATTAAAGGCCGTACACGCTGGAGATGTAAGGTAGAAATGCACACACATCTGCATACAAACACGGGCGTATGTACAGAAGCAAAAATCACAGAAAATGGGAGCTCATATGTTGACACACACACACACACACACACACACACACACATACACACACATGCATACACACATGCACATGTAGAACTACTGTCCTCTGTGTAGCCTTAAGGGCTCCCATTGTGAGACATAGCAGACTTTAATCTGTGTTCGCTCCCTGAGTTATCCTGGTGGAGACTGTGCTCCTCACATCTTTTGAAACACTGCAACAACAAGAGGTTGCCTGGGGCAACTGGGGTCAGGGAGGCAGCTTAGTAGAGATGTCAACTGCCGAGCAGTCTGTCTGCATGTTAGAGGTTGCATAGTTTTCATAGTTTTTAACTATTGTAATACAGATAAAGCAATATGGGAGATACTCCAGTAGCTTGTCCTCCATTTACACTGAGTGTACACATGAGTCACACTCCTGTGTCTTTTATGTAATGTTACTGTTGTTCGTGTGTGTGTGTGTGTGTGTTGTTTGGTAACTTTGCTCCTTTTGGGATGATCAGGATGATTCAGATAAGCACACGAAAGCGAATGGTGGCCAATAACAACCAAAAAGTGTGACTGGTGGTTAATCCTGTTTTGCACTGCAATATTTTCCATCAAGCAGATATTGAATGAATATTAATTATTTTATTCATGTTATAATTAACAAAGTAGAAGGGGATAGAGTGTGTAAGTAGAGAATTCATTTGTACTTTTCCACCAGGTAATAAAATTTCACTCGCAAAAATGGCAATTTCTAGAGTATTCATTGTTATGCAATCACCATTATTGCAAATGGTTGTGCAATAATGGGTTTTATTAGTTGTGCGTATTTAGCATTATTTTTGTGGAGCTCAGTGTACTTGAGCTGAAGTATACAACACTGATGTTGCTATAATTTGCACCCATTGAACATAGTCAGTATGTTTTCATATCTCAATATATTTTTGTACAAGCAACTGTTTATGCTAAGGATTGGTAGTTCTGTGTGGGTGTGTGTGTGTGTGTGTGTGTGTGTGTCATGTGTCTGAGAGACAAAAGCCAGCTGGTTCTGGTTATCAAGCTGGAATTCACTGTAAAAAATTGCAACTTTTTTTTTCTCCCCCCTCCCCCCAGGTCCTGTAGCCCAAACCGCAAATGGGCACGCACACACACACACACACACACACACAATAATTATCCAGTTCCATTGCCTCTCCATGAGGAGCCTCTTGCTGTAGCTACTTATGGACAATATGTATTTTACTGGTAGACACAAAATAAATCTCACACTCACTCACTCACCCTGATGTCTAACATCAACAGCTCTTAGCAGACGTTGAACCTAATTCAAGACAAAATCTTTCATATTATATATTTTCGGATATATATATTTAAGAAGGACAGCTCCATCTAGATACTTAAAAAAAGTTCCACGTCAAGAACCTCGTTGTGTGTCAGGTTTAAAAACACCTCTTGTGAGCTGAGTGACATCACGTCTGGGAGGGACCTATAATAACACATCTCTATCTCTCCAGATTATCTCTAGATAAGTAGTGTGTGTGTGTGTGTGTGTGTGAGCGTGTGTGTATGATATCCTATGAAAATGTGTCTGTATGTCTTCGTGATTTTGAGCTGTGCTGTATGTTTGTGTATGTTGAAGGATAGCTGTGTCGCAACTGAGGTGGTGGTAGCAGAAATGCTGGCGGTCTCGTCTAGACTTCCCAATGAAACTGTGGTTTTGCCTACAAGAAAGAATACAGTGAGTGTGTGTCTTTTTAAAAATGTTGCATTTGAATCTGATCACAATCTGATCAGTTCATGTACTCAACCCAGACACACACAATGAGCTGAGGAGTATATATTGAGGTTGATCATTAGTAACAAGACATCCTCGGCTTTGAGCTTTATGGCCAACTTTCACCTATGCCAGCATCTTGCATCTGGTAGCCATTTTGTACCAGCAGCACAGCCAGATTTTCCAGAGAGGTAAACCACAGTGGCAGAAGGTGGAGAAACAGCAATAGCCCACCCAGGGGTCGATAACCCACAACAGCCCTGCTTGTCATAAACTACTGATAAATGCATCTAACCACTGCAGTTGTGTTTACCGACAACAGCACATGTGTAGATTTAAACCCCTCTCCATTGGCTATAATGATAGAATTTCAGTCAAACAATACCCAAGTTAAATGTAGTGAGAGCATAGTAGATCTGATTAGAGTAACAGCTGTAAGACACACATGGTTATATCCCTGTCATTTCCTTCTGCATTTTCTCTGGATCACTTTATTACCCTGCAATAGCCAGAGGCAATACCAGCTTATGATCCAAGTGTGAGTTTGTGTGTGTGTGTGTGTGTGTGTGTAGGTGTGTGTGTGTGTGTGTGTGTGTGTTGGCGCCGCATGCCTTCATCTCTCCCCACCCTCCAAAGTCCATTGTCAATAGCCCCCCTGGACTTTGCCAGGCAGCTTGCACCGGGAGACAAACACGATAGCCCAGCCTGCCTGCATGCTCTGAAGTTATTAAGAGAAACACTCGCACGTCGTGTAACAAAGGTGAGCCTTTCGTGCTATCAGTCTGGCTGCAGGGGAATTAAGTGGGCGAGGCAGAAGAGAGAGTGAAATTGACATTGTAGGAGCTGATCACCTTTATGGTCCAAAGCCATTCACATTAAACTAGCACACTGGCTGAACGTGAGCCAAGTTGTTCTGTCAATGAAGTGTGCTTTCACAGGCTGCTTCACATAAGGGAGCAACATATGAAGAAGGCCATTAAATAGCATTTAAAGGACTCTTAAAGGGACTTTCCACTGGAGCAAATCTGATTTGATGCATAATCAAATAAAAAACTATAAGCATAAGTTTAGCTTCCAGGTTTGTCATTGGTTTAACCTTGATTTGATGTTGTAGAGTGGCATGAAATAGACTCTTTCAAAGAATAACCACAGTGTTGCCTTGGCCTGTACAGGACATTCTTTCAGAGGCAGTAACCCTCGGGTCAAAGTAGAGACGTCTGGAAAAATGAAAAAGAGCGAAAGAAAGAAAGAAACATGAGATATTTGAAAGGCGATGGGAGACAGAGTGGAATAAGAAAGGAAGAACTACAGGAGGAGAAGAAAAAGAGAAAAATGACATAAACAGGCAGGGTAAAACCGAGATAGAGAGCAGTTGAAGGTGAGCTGCAGCGCTGGTCTGGCTCTGGGCTCTGCCTGTGTTCTGGAGTCTCACTCCCATCCACAGTGACATGTGGTTTCACGGCCATTACCACACAACATTATAGTGCTATGTGCCATAATGTGAGGCGCCCATATGTACTCCACTCTCTGCTGGCGCCATAAAACACACAGACCCAACTGTTTTTTACTGGTGTCGATGTGTGCTATTGAATCTAATTTAACTCCTTTTTTGTCCTCATTTCATTGAGTGTGAATCTCAAACATCCAAAGTTAGAAAGAGGGCGCATAGAGAACAGCGGACGACAACACCTACTGTGTGTGATACAATAGTGTCGTATTTTTCAATGTTTTTCAAACAAGCAATCATGCCTGATATTTCAAATTGTTCAGAGCTGTCAGTCACCTTTTCAGAGGTCGCCATCTGCACATTATTTCGTAAGCCAGGTCATAATAAATGTCAAAGTTTGAGGAAACCATGAAATGACAAACATAGTAATGCTTTGTTGCGTTAGTGAGACAAGCCAAAGACAAGTCCAGTCACAATAAAACCTTTCGATCCTCAATTGTTGTTTTCTCTCTCTCTGTGACCATCCCTCTGTGTGTGTGTGTGTGTATGTATTTTCTGTGCATATTTGTGTGTTTGTCCTGGGTTGAGGAACAGAAGGTCTCTGCAGGGCTTGCCTGTGTGGGTGGACTCCGGGATTCACCGTGAAAACAACCGAAAAGCCAAGGACATTTCCTAAATAGGAGCTCACACCATACAGTACAGGGTTTGGTCATCTGGTCGGTGCTGTATTTGTGTAATTATAGGAGATATTATATATTTGTATGTGTGTGTATTTTAGTTTTATGGTAAAAACTATGTGAATGTTTTTGTTTGCATGTCTGATTGTGGCACAGTGTTGTTTGCACACAGAGGAAGAAAAGCAGCTAACCTCTGACAGCTCCAGCTTCGTATAAAGGCCTCTGTGTGGGCGTGTAAAAATCTACTTATCTGTCTGGGCTCAGATTATTATTTTGTTCGTGCAGAGTGGTTGACAATAAGCCCTCAAACAGAGAGCTAGATTGTGTCATTAGGTCTGATAGCTAGACAGTAGCTGTTGAAACACTACGCTCCGCAGCCTGAGCTGCAGCCAGATAAGTGGAAGACAAAGACACTATTATATTGTCACACATGGCCCAGAGACAATTCAACACAATGCTTTTCTGCTGCAGTCTGCTGTGGGCCTGGATACGGTCCAGTTGCAGAACCATGCATGTACAGTGACTTGTGTAACTGGAGAGTATTTATCACTGACATGGTGTGATTTATGGGAATGTTTTTTAGAGTTGTGGATGTTTTTCTCCGATTGGGAATCCAAGTTTTGGGTGCTGTCAACACTGGATATAGACAATCCAAAATTATTGCCATGAATAACATTGTCCTTGGTCCCTCTAGGATCCTTAAAGGCGGACTCCACCTATTTTACATATCAAAGTCTGTTTGTAGGGCTTGTAAATGTGAAAAAAAACCAAGGTTGTATAGAACCTTTGCGGCTCCAGAGGGAGCTACGCAAAATATGATAAATTGTCAGTTGGGTCTGAAGACTACAAATATGAAAATCTAGGGGGGGGGTGGAGTTAGAAATAAGTGAGCTTACGAGACCTCTGTAGCCCGCTCCTCATTTCTGCTATAGGCTAGTGGCTCAAGGCTACATTAGCAGCTGCTAACATAACACACCCAAGTCTCTGACTGACGGAACTGTTGGCGCACAAAATGCATTGTGGTTAATGTAGGCGACAGGCTTTGAAGAACAATGTGTTGAATAAAAAAGAAAAAGAGGAGGAAGAAGGTGCACTCTTTTAAGTAGGGTACATGCCTTCCTCTATCCATATGAACCACTTGCTTGATACAGATACCTCCCTTCTTTTCTTCTTCTTTTCTTCTCTTCAGGAGAGACATTTAGATTTATCTGGTGAGGTGGACCAGGCAGGCCTCACTCTGGACCATTTGCTAAACAGTAGCTAGAGTTTATTTGTATAAAGCTGTCCACCAGATGGCTGGACTCACTGGACCGGGTTCTTGCGCTGTCCCCATGGCAACCTCTCTGGAGAAATGAACAGTAATGGACCTCTTGTAGCTGGACTGTCTGAGGTCAGGCACAGGTCAAAAGACTGCCTACACTGTAAATACTACTGCCGGTTTACTTGTCTGTTCCCTCTCTCTGTTTGATTCGTAACTGTTTAAAATGCCTCCATCGACTGAAACAGTCTCAATGGCTCTAACCGCCTGGATGGCTATCAGTAGACAGCGCAAAATCAGTTATACAGAAAGTGTGACGTCTTAAAGTAAGAAAAGCAATGTGACAAAAATGTCATCTGTTTAATTTTTGACATAAAGGGTGGAAAATGTCTAATGTCACAGCCCAAGAATAGACTGATATGACAGGACTCAGACGTAAATGTGTTTCTGCCTCTTCCTGGATATGAGCTGAATATGAGCAGAGGGGAAATGGAGGGATAATATTGGTGGTGATCAGGGCCCAGTAGAATGGCCCATGATGGAGAGCTATAAATAGCTTTACTTGGACGCTCATCTTGGCTCCTGCTCCATCCTCCTGCACCACCCTCTGCTCTGCTGTCCCACACCTCCATCCTCTCCCTGTCCTTCCCCAATTCCACCCCATCCCCGCATGTCTCCATCCCTCCCTCGTTCTCATATAGCACCTGCTCCGACACCTCCTCTGCCAACTGGCTGATGTCATCCTTTCGTACGGGACAGACGTCCTCACACTTAATTCTGCCCTACTAAATGGCAGCCAGTGCAGAGACGACCAGGTTTACTCACACACACACACACACACACACACACACACACACATACACGCTGCCTCCTACAACATGTGCTAATCTCACGACACACTGGTCTGGCGTGACCATTCCAATTCAATCTGAATGTTTAAGAAATGTCCTGGGTTGTTTAGGATCTTGTTAAAGCATTTAGTATCAAACCACCTGGGATTTCCACTAGGGCTTCAGATAATGAGCATTTCCATCACTGCTTGATCTGTCAGTTGTTGTTGTGTATTTTTAATCCATTAATTGTTTAGTCTATAACTTGTATGAAGTTCCCAACACAATTTCTCAGAGCCCAAGGTGCCGTCTTCAGATTTGCTTATTTCATCTGACTAATAGGCCAGTGTCTTATCCACTAAGCCACGGGAGCACCCATGGCATATTTACTTGATAAAGAACTTAAATGATCAATTGATCATCAAAATAGTTCAGCCGGTCGATCGACTAATCGAACAGCTACTGTTTTCTTGCTGCAGCATTTTCAATTTCTTACATCATCAAAAGATGATGCTGTTTTTAAACATTCATTATTATTTCAAACTTAAAGTTGACTGGTTTCCACTTCTTGATCCATAAGGAAAACTAAAAACAGAATTGACTTGACTAGTCTCAGCAAGGTGAACAATATACTGACATAATTTAAAGTATCCAAGCCTTCTTCATTTTTTGCATTGACTTTGGTAGTGTCCTCATGATGAGTTGTATAAGCCGCCCAGTTCCCCCATTTTTCTTTAAACTCTGATCGTTGAATTCTCAGAGAATATGTGAGCCTGGACAATGTCCAACTACTGCAGTAGAGTAGTGGGAAGCACCTTGCATTAATGCTTAACTTGCTGCTGAACTGACCTCAAGATACGTGTTAATGTGCATCAGCCGTTCAGGAGCTTTTGGATTTCAGCCTTTTTCCTCTTGATCACAGACGTCCTGTGTTAACCTCCGATTAGTCGTGGCACTGACCCATGACTTTGTTATTGCCACACAGGGGCCTGTCTCCCCTAAACACACTTTGCATACCCACAGTCTGTGTGTATTTCCTGTCTGCATCATCTCTGTTTCCTGTGCTCTTAAACTCTGAAGTCCTCCACTGGATGATCTCGGCACAAAGACCTCTCCACTTCACCCTCTCTGGGATTAAAGTGGAGACTGCTAGACTCGACGTAGCTTTTCTCCCTGTGTACATGCTCATACACACACACACACGCATATACATATACACACAAAGCTGCAGGGCTACAGATTCCCTTCATAAAAGTGCCCACTGTACCCCACTCCATCACATTCTGCTATTCTATTTCTCTGCTCTCCACTGTCACTTTCCTTTTATTTTTACGTGCTTTTATCATTTGCGCACAGGAAATGTAGCGCTGTTGATTTATAGCAAAGAAAGGTTCTGGCTGAAATGAGAGGCAAGGAGCTATAGCTCAGTTGTAATCTTTTCTCTTTTCTAACACTATCTCTCCTGTTCATCAACCATCATTCCTCTCTTTCTGAGTATTCCTCACCTTCTCCTCCTCCCTGTCTGTCCATGTCTCTTACGCTCTCTTACTGCACTGATATTTCATACAATTGTGTGTCTCTATTCCTGTTCTGTTTATATATATATATTTACTTATGCTCAGCTGCACAAGACCTACAGCCCAGTCCTGCAAAGATACACAGACACCTCACAGATTTTGGTTTGGTGAAGAATTGGTTGTATTATAACACAGATACAGTACAAATCCAATAAATATTTTTAAGAAAAAGTTTTTTTTTCTTCTTCCTCAGAACAGTGATAATTCAAAACCTTTTATTTTTTTTTCTGGGGCACTTTATCTCTTTTTATCTCTTTTCCAGCTGTGAGGTCATGCAGGCCAGATCATTGTCGTCCTAATGTAATTAATGTATTTGTAAGTCAGCAGGGGAGGAGCAGAGTGAATGACAATAAGTGAGGAGCAGAGTAAGCTGAGGCCCCTCGAGGTTGTGGAGCCGCTGAGGCGTCCGTGCCTGGAGCCTGCTAGTAAAACTTTTTGACCCCCTCATTATGGCCCATTTAGAGGATCAGGAGTTCCTAAAACAACTTGTCTACATTTCTTAACATGACTTTTGCATGCAATCTTGAGGTCGCAGCTTGGAACCAGGTCTGTCTGGTTGAATCTGGAGCCGAGTGTCACTTCCATCCTCTTGTCATCCTCACACGGCTGTGACGAGGGCTTGCAACATCAACTGTGGCTGAGGCTTCGGTTTGGAGGAGGAACCATGAATCACAGCACATCTCCCTCTTGTCTCGCTCTCTCACTGTCTCTCTCTCTGTCTCCCTACTTTTATCTGTGTCCACACATTAACTTGTGGCCAGGCACAGTCTGAAATTCCTTTAAAAACCACAATCATCACCACTTATCCAACCCCCCCCCCAACCCTCACAGACTGATTTGCAGATGCACGCACGCAGCCACACACACATACATGCACCCATACACATTTTAAAGGTCCTGTTTATTTGAAGGAACTGAAAGAAGGCCTTCTTCATCTACTTACCCTTCTTGCAGTGGAAGAAACCTTGTATGCATGGGAATGTGCGCGCGTACGTGGGGTAGATCCTCTAATATAAGAAGAATGATCATAAAGGTTTTTGTTGAGTAATTATCTTAAATCAACAGCCTTCGTTCCAAAATCCCATCTGAGCTGACTACCTCTGAGCAGTTTGAATATATCTGACTTATTTTGCACATGTACATTTATTTCAGCCCTGAAGTACAGTATCTGATGTTAGAGAGTATAGTAGTACATTTAGAATGTTGTTATTTTTTTTTTGATGGCTTTTGACTTCTCAAAGGTTGTTTATAAGGTGCCATTTTAGTTTGCTTTTAGAATCTAATCTTAAATTTCGAATTTTATTGTCAATTTTATTTATGATTTTAAAATTGCAGTTCTGGTCCTGTGGCATATTTTGTCTTGCTTGCTGCATTTATGTTGTAACTTGTTGTTGGCTCCTATCTTGTCCAGCATGCTCTTGAAAAATACATTTTTAATCATCACAGTGCAGGCTTTGTTGTTAAAATAAAGGATACATAAATAAAATGTCAATTTTCACAGTTATCAGCGCTATAAGCCATCTATGAATATTACCTCAGTTTGTACATGCACTCACGCAAATGCACAGCTGTAGTCATGTACAACTACATTTGCACACAAGTGTAGAATTAAACTTTCTCTCTCTCTCACACACACACACACACACACACACACACACACAGGTCTAATTCTTCACCTCTTCCAGAGTGATGGGTCATATAGCTTTGATATAGCTGGAACACAGGAAAGACAATATGAGGCTGTAAAGAATAACACAGTAGCCTGATCTGCACGTAGTTGTCCTGCTCATTTGTTGGTGCTATTTTAGATTTTCTAAAGTGGCTAATGTGCATCTGTCCCCATTTGTTTATTTTTACACCGTGAAGTTTGCATCAGCAAAGTTCCTAGTAATGATTTACGTAGGCTATACACTGCATATGTCGACAAACAGCGGCTGAGTTTTTAAGGTACAGTGGGTGCATTAATGCAAAAAACGCCAATGCAAAATCTTCACTCATGTTATTCTAAGGTCATTTAGAACTGGTTGGGGCCAGATTGCAACAAGCCCTCCTCATCCTGCTGTTTATTTATAAACTAGTCACTCTACTGACCTATCCTCCAGCCCTCTTTTTCTCTCCTCTGCTTCACTCATCATACTATTAATGCTTGGTCATTCTTTCCATTAGTTCACGCGCTTCTTTCCTGTTCTTGTTCTGACAACGTGACCCTGTCCTGCCTTGTCCTGTGAGAACCAGCTGGATTAAAAGTGCTGAGCGAATTTCTCAAAATGTTTCCACTGAAGTGATGGCCGCCGGCGTCGAGTTTCGATGTTGTAATATTCGTTAAATGTCTCTCGGTCGTGAAGTGACTCAGGGTGAGAATGAGGAAGAGGTTAGCAGGAGCTGAAAAGGAAGATGAATAAAGACAGAAGACACGATCTTCCCGCATTTCAGTTCCGAAAAATGGCAACTTAGTGTGTGTCAGGCAGCAGAATACGGTTTAACCGTTGCTTTGATTCGTAACAGAATGCGTGAAAATAGGCTGTTACATTACACAAGACAATGATAAGGAAATGGCAATTTTACATAACTTGAAATATTACATGTTGTTTTTGCGCAGGCTAATAGGTGGGAAGGTAAAACATTTGAAGACATAGAATCACAGTCATGGCTAAGGTGTGGACAAAATGCAAAAATGATACCCCCCAAAAAATTTAATTCTTTGTAGGTGTGTATATGTATTTAAAAGTGTGCGTGCAGTCCCTTGTGCTCATGTCTGTGTGACCACAGTTGGTGCAGTTTAATTTAATCAGGTGAAGGATTAGTCTCCTTGACACCCGCTCACACATAGCCAAGCACATACAATTACTTGTAAATGAGTGTTGGTATGCGAACTGCACTAATTTCTGTGATGACATCACCTCTCAGCACCAGAAGGACAGGAAATCTTGGTGTGGTAATTCATTACTGGCTCTATTACTATTACTATTTATTGTATTGTATTGTATTTATCACAGAGATTAGCAAAACAAGGCAGGGTCATTTTCAGTGGATACATTTTAAATATCACAAGAAGTAAAAGAACAAGATTGAGCAGCCACAGTGAGATGTTAAGACCAGTTCAGAGTAAAGATTTACGTGTGCAGCATTAAATCAGATTTCGGTTGCTCTTGAAAAATGCCAATTACTGACTTTCTTCTTTACTAAAACGTGAGTTTGTTTGGCTGCACTGCAAACAAATACACCAGTTGCTCTTTGTTGTATTTCTGACAAATTAGCTGCTTGGAGAGTGTTTGGTTCCCCTAGAATTTGGGGACCTGTAGTACAAATACAGGTACAGTGTACTACAAGTACAGTGTAGTACACTGACTGTTTCCATGTTGACCATCTGTGTTACTAAGTCAACAAGGGCTGAAATCTTAAGTATTATAACCTACGTTGCATGTTCTATACATAGATCTGACAAAAATAGAGTGTTTGAGTTGCTGTAATAGCCGTCTTTAAAAAACATTTTCAGATTAATATGTGGAGATCAGCAAACAACCTTTTGCCCTCCCTTCATTACGAGCATCAGCACTATAACATTCTAGACTTAGCTTAGTCATGTTCTGAACAAGTGCACATGTACAGTAGCTTTTCCACTGTGTAATGCTTTCGATGAGCTGATCAATCAAATGTTAAGAGTTGCGTTTCCAGCTTTCCCCTTTTTTAATGTTGAGCTGAGCTCAAGTCATAGTCACGTTGTTTTCAGGAAAGTTCATCAACAGGAAGGGGC
The DNA here is from genome assembly GCA_036023855.1 of Gadopsis marmoratus. Lineage (NCBI taxonomy): Eukaryota > Metazoa > Chordata > Actinopteri > Centrarchiformes > Percichthyidae > Gadopsis > Gadopsis marmoratus. The sequence goes on along the minus strand of JAVQJF010124573.1, from coordinate 15,283 downwards.
CGATGCAGAAGTAAAGAAGGAGTGGTGTTTCACAACCCATCAGATTGTAGAAGCTGCTAGGCAACTTCCCTTTTGAGTGCAAGACCGCTAGAGAGGAGAGTGTTAAAAGATGCGGCAGAAGAGTCAACTATAGTCTCAAAAGCTCTTTATTCAATAATATTGAACTAAGGTCTGTTTTTTACTTTCCTCTCCCTTTCAATAAATCTGTCTTCATGTCTCTCTTATTCACTCTCTCTCTGCCTTTCTGAGAGTACAGTACAGCAGAGGGTGGGTAATTACTTTGTGCTCCAACCCTAAAATAACACGACTGGCCCAATTACAGTCTGGGCCTCATTACACATCCTCACAGAACAGAGGGAGAAATACTAGACCAATCAAAACAAAGAGGGAAAGCGGAGATGTAAGGAAGGGTAATATTTAGAAGGCAGGTGTTGATTTAACTTCTCTGTGAGGGAAGTGTCCAGGTGGCACATACATGCCATGTCCTGTCCTGGCAATGCTATGGGTTCAAACTCTGGCATCTATCCGCTCTCTCTTCTTTTTGTCTTTCCATTTTGTTACCGACTTGCAAGCAGTATAAAGCTGAAATGCCTTTGGCCTGATGCTCAACTTTAGTTCCATGCATTATTCCCAAAAAATATCACACACATACAGTGCACTTTCCCTTTTCGACCCCTGGCCCCTAGTGTGGTCAGGGTTGGTTAAGGTTGAGTCAATGCCAGAGAAGCCTGTTTACGTAAGACTCTTCAAAGAGAGCCAGTGAAAGAGCACACTGTACAAGGGACGGGAAGTGTAAATACCAGCCTGATGTTGGCATAATACATGCCCACGCCATACATCAATTACGTATGGGTTGCAAAAAAAAAAATCTTACAAATATATATATATAAATATATATATTTTTTTTTCTTCACATTACATAGAAGTCAAAGGCATTTGAAGATTTTATGGTTGAAGACATGATCATATTCAGCCTCTGTCTCACAAACCCAGTCACTAACTCTAAATTCCTAGAAGCCCAGAGTGTTCTGGTGTAGATGTGATGTTGTCTGACCTGCTGTTAAGGTTAGGCACTGTATCCCAAATTAGAATTTTTCTCCCTACTGACCACGGCTTGACAGAAAAAGCCTGCCAGTGCTTTGTGTGTATATGTATGTTTGCATATCGGCCGCTGCTGCATGCATGTTGGTTTATATGTGAACACGCATGATACAAGTGTAAACTTTATTGCTGGACACTAGATAAATGTTTTTGTAAGTCTGTATTTGCAACTGTTTTTATAGCAGCAAACGGTGTCATGTGGCAGTGAAAGAGGAGGTTTGACAGCACTGCTGATCAGAGAAGCCAGAACATGGTTTTCACACTTACTCACACACACACACACACACACACACACACCTGACTAACCGACTGGAGTCTGGCAGAGGGCCAAAGGACATTTCTTGGGGAACTTTTGAAAATGCGTCTTAGCATTATTTTATATGTGTGTCTGTGTGTCGACCTCTTGACCCCACTTTGAGAAGAGTGGGAAGAAAACAGTCAAAGGGCTTGAAGAACAAACAAGATATGAAAAGTTATGTGTGAAAGGAGAGTAAAACAGGGCAGAGGGGTGTTGTTTGAAGGAGTTGGATAGCAGAGAAGGGGGCGGTGGTTGAAGGGAGAGGGGGCGCTGTGTGTCTGTTTCAGTGCCTGGCACAGCTTGGCCTGGTTAGGCTCCAGGCCTCTCTGGGGGAGCCAAGTCTTCTCCCCAGGCGCTGCCAACTCCCTGTGGTGGTGTAGCTACATGTTCAATTATGCTCTGGAGCCTGCCTGTCTTTACCTATGCCTCATAGAAAAACACTTTTAGCCTCTGTGTATGTGTGTCAGTGTTTGTGTGCTGAGAAGTGGAGTAATGAAGAAAGCACGATGCGGTTTAAAGAACTCATGCGAGTTGAGGCTTTGTCTGAAATCAAAATGATCCTTGATTGCAGTGGCTCCTGCTGTTTTGCTACTGTACAAACAATGTTTTGATTCTATATAGGACTGTATGAAATTTTAGAAATTTTATGTTGATTTAGTTATCGGATACAGTATGGCATAATAAGAAAATAAACAGTTCTTCCTATGCTGTCATAGTTTCCAGGAAAACAAATTGGACATGTTGGAGTCTTCATGTAATGTGGCAGTGCAGTATACACAGTATGGAGATGTCTGAGTACATCAAAATCTACAAAATCAAGATAGCAGCATCAGTCCTGATTGTCCATAATATGAAAAGTCATCTTTTTAAGATAAACTCCATGTACACCCCTCGCATGTCTGTCACAGTTTGTTTAGGAAAGAATCACAAATCTCTAGAGATGCACATGTGAAAATTTTCATTAAACCAGGATGCATGTGTCGGCGTTTGTGTCTGTATGCGCACATGCCTGCAGGAGTGTGGATGCATTCCTGTGGGTATGTAAGTGTGTGCATGTGTTTGCCGGCATGCTTGCTTGTGTATCTAGAGGCATCCTTTAAGGGGAGGGGGAGCAATTATCACTGCTAATAAAACAACAACAAACAAACAATCATTGTTCTGGGCCTCACCTTGTTGTACCACACCCCTCCATAAACCTTATTTCGCCAGGACCACTGACACAGAGAATGTGCTGCTCTGTGCTGCCTAAGCACTCTCCCGAAATAGCATTTATGTAGTCGGTGCACGCTGTTCCCACGTGTACGTGTAAGTGTGCTTATGCCAACTACATGCATGCACACATATGCGGGGGCATCCATGAAAAAGCACATGCATGTACTGTACACAGATATCCCCCCTAGCTGTGATTTCAATCAACGCCACAGGGCTAACTTTGCCTTTTATATATCTTGTCTTCTGGCCTCAGCACAAAAAGGCACAGAGTGCATTACGTATTGATGGGGAGTGTGTATCACTGTGTGTGTTTATGTGATGCAGCTAGCGTTGGCCATTGTCGCCTGACAGAGATGGAGAAATGCACACATTTGTGTTTTTTTTGTGGTCTTTAGTGCTTATAGTTTGGTTCAGTTCCCAGTAACTGAATTGTTAATCCATGTGGCCAGGTGTTAAACTGTGTGTTAAGTATTTAATTTACCTGACATAACTGTCTCTCAGGGATGATAAGCGATTGATTCAACCTTCGTTCAAAACCAAGAGTTGCTGTTAAAAGTTTATGTGAAACCTTCAAACTTCTCAATTCTAGCCTTGGTTAGGTTTAAGGCTGGTGTGAGCTCGCGTGTTTGTACAACTCGGCGAAAGGCAAAAGAGTTTATAGCTGTTCTGAATGGCCATCCTCGAAGACGTGATGAACTGCTGGCGGTCATATAGAGGGGGCGAGATACAATAATCGTTACTATATGGGGATCATTTCTAAACAGTCTCTCCTGGAAGGTATTTATAGTGGTGTCTCACCTGGTCAACCATGAAGTGGGTGTCAATGTCGGATTGTGGATTTTGTGTGAAGATGTGTTTACTGATACCTTTACACCTAAGTCGCCTGCTCAAACACTGATCGTCTTCACTTCAAAATTCTAGTTGTAAAATTGTAAAAAGGGCGAATACTGGTAAAAATAAAAATGAGTAATTAATAGGCTTAAATCCAGGTTACTGTCTTCTTCCTGTTCCTTCATCTTCTCATTTTATACCCTCTCCTCCATCTGTCTTTTAATTCCTCCTCTCTGTCTTCCTCCATTTCCCAATTTAGCTAATTTGTTCAAACTTCATGTGGGATCCCAGGAGACTACAAATGTGCACCCTGCTGGAGTTTTGTTTAAACTGCATAATGGCAAAATGTCCCTTTGGAGTCGAGTGTGGCTATGTGTGTGTGTGTGTGTATGTGTTTTTGAAACATAAGCACAGTGTATATATAAGCATACATATTGTGCCTTACATACATGCATGAATGTTAGTACAGTATGTATGGATATGTGTTACATCTGTGGAATATCCCTGTAGACTACTATTTTGTTTACGTCTTATTACCTCAGCAAATCCAGTCACTGGGGAGCTACATTTGGGAAAATGCCTGGAGAGGCCTGTATCGTGTGTGTGTGTGAGTGAGTGTTTGTGTGCACGCATTTGAACATGAACTCTCAAGAGGTAATTTCTCTCGGTTTGTTTTTCCTCTTTAACAACATATACAAGTAACGTATGTTCATGCGTTTCAGAGAAATACTGGGTATATCGACTGCCTTCAAGCTAAATGTTTAGAAAATAAACAAGCATATTAAGAATATTGTATCAGATGTGATTTTAACGTTAAAGCTCCTCTGAGACCTGCAGTGTGAATGTTCAGTGAAACATGCTAAGTTGGTCTTAAAAGTTATACTGTTTACTTCTGACCATTTAAATCAACGCCATAGAGTATATTCTAATGTGATGGCAGAGATCAACGTAGACCTCTCCAGGACGGACTTACTGTAAATCACTTCAGATCAGTGAGCTCTGTTCAGCTGATTTACAATGGATTATTAAATGACCCAGCTTGTACTGCGAGGTTTTGTCTGTCTTTGCATGCTCAAGTGTTGAACTGGGCTCCTGCCGTTTTGTTTGGAGCTGGCCAATCAGGAATGTGGGATATGGACACAAACTGACATCAAAGACATGACACTGCCACCATTCAGAGTCGTGGCCTACTTATCTCGGCCTCTGTCTGACTATCTGACTGTCGGTGTCGCTTTCTCTTTCAGTCTACCTCTGCCACGCAAAAATCACGTAGCCAAGAATGTGAAAATATATTTTCACTGTCTTAATATTATGATATAAATTATTAGATTATTACAGTATATCTGGCTGCTGGTGTTTTGTGATTGGCTTTATGTTAGTTGCACTAAAAAATCCTGGGTTAGCAGAGAGTGTTTATCAGATTTCCATTAATTTGGTTTTGTGAAGCTACGATGGCTGTATTCTTTTTGTTTTTGTGACCCACATAACTGGGCAAACTTTGTGAAAAAGTGCAACAAATCTGTTCTACTGATGACAAGGTCAGCAGTGGTGTTTCTTGTGTAGTTAAATGTTTCCTCCAATTTTTTTGGTAAGATACTGCATGATGTCATGCGGGACCCGTCTGTCTTGCAAAGCTCTGCAAGCTCTTGCAAAATTCTGGGCGATATCTGGACTATTATAGCCCTCTTCCACTGTCCCAGTATAGCACACTAGAGTCAGGCCACACTGTAATCATATTCATTTCCATTGCACCCCAACAGCAGGGGATAACCCCGCTGACCTGCAATATTATGGTTGTGCGTGGGAGCGCACAACAGCCTCAACCCTCAACTGGGCTGAGTCTTCGCCCTTAACTGATGTGGTCAGGCGGTTGGAGAGAAATTACTTTATTACTTAATTATTATAAGTCTCCCTGTATTTAACTTTCAGTATATTTCTAGCTCCTCTGTAACATAAACCTTTTGATTTGGAGCTCCTTTTTTTACTTTCATTTAACAGGTAGCCTCACTCTTTTACAATCTGCTCCCCCATTTGCCATAGCTCTAGTCACTTTGTAAAAATACATGTCCTGTTTGTGCTGCTTCAGATTAAAGGCTTTCCACTGGTGAACCACTGGATGGCTTTTATTGTCAAGCTGCTACTGGAAGTGCATGGTTAATGGCCGATTACTAAGTTCTTGTTGAATAAAAAGTAATGGGTATATTTTTACAGTTTTGTTTTTGTCAGCTGATCAGTTTTAAATATTGCAGTGGTAAAATAAATAAAATGGCAAGCACAACAAACTGGTTGGATGAAGAGCTGCAGGCGACAGATGCCCTCCAACACATCATCGAGGTAGTCAACACCTTTTTCCATACTGACAAATGTAAAACATCTTGCCTCATTCCCACAGGCTCTGATAACTGTCACTACAGCACGATCCGGGTGTCCCAGTTGTAAATATTCCCACTTTAGAAAAGTAAAAGAATAAAACTTATCAACTCTAGAAATGGAGGAGGACAACATATGGTGGTCAAACGTGAAAGAGGAACCAGAGATAATAAATTCTATCAGTTGCTTATATCGTCGTTCATCCATCATCTGCAGGATGATGGAGGGAAACTGGGCGAGAAACAGTTCATGACTTTCACAAAGCTGAGCAAATTATCTGTCTCACCCTCTCCTCTCCTTTACCGTCTGTTTCTCCCTGTTTCAGCCCTCAAATGAGTCATGCAGCTTGCAGGCTGTGACACTATGACCAGCATTAGTGCAAAGGTGTACAGAGCAACACACATACTCCCAGATCCCTTTTACTGTTCCCACAGCAGGGCAGACACTGGGCTGTTTATTTAACCATTAGCCTGGGGGAGGCGAGGCCAAGCTGGGTGAGCAGAGGGGGACGCATGGCTTGTAGTAAGACTGCATTGTAGACATACACGCATGTCGACTAAATCTTAGTTTAGATTCATATTCAGTCACTTTTTGTCTGAAACAAGAAAAAACCTTCTAATTGGGTGAGATAATGACACTTATTTCCTCTTTCTTTATGCATTTCATTCAAACTGATACAGAATTCAAAATGAAAAGTTCTGATTACTGCACCAGGAATGAGAAAAGTTTATTTATAATATTGGAAGACATAATGCCATAATGTTTTTTATTATTTAAACTGCAATAGCTGATTTTCTTGAAACAAGCTGTGAAAACAACATTGCCATATCACATTTATTTATCACATAAGTTGATATGCTTATACATATATATGTATATATGTATGTATATAATGACTGCAAAATGATCAGTTATCTTGTTTTGCTATTTATAGGTATGTGCTTGAGTAAAATGAACATTGTAAAATTTGGAGTAGTCTCTTAATTTTTTCTGGAGCTGTAGATATATATACGAACTTCCAGCAGTTGTGGAACGATGTTATCATTCATTTGTAGCTGTGTTTGTGGCCACCTAATGAATGTAAGCCCGATATTCACTCTCTTTTAGGTCCGTTTTTGGTCTTCACCAACTCATGAGGGACATATCTGGCTCTCTAGCTGCTAAATGCTCCTCTATGTTCATCAGCTAGTCTGTGTCTTCGGTTTGGCGCTGAGCAGGTAGTGTTTTCCAACTTTTTTTGCTGAAAAATGTCACTTGTTACACTTGGAGAGCGGTGAGAGTGAACCAAAACATTAAAGTTGTGGGCTGAACAGCTAAACATTGAGTTTGTGCTTTAATAATGTATTCAGTAATAGACTGAATGATTGAGCTTCCTCAGATTCACAGTTTCTCAGACATATAAGAAGACATTTACATTGTGTAATATGCATTAACAGTTGCTAGTGCTTTGTTAAAAAGTGACTCACGTGAGTCAGTAGAGTGAGTTTTATTTTTATGCTATCAGCCTAACCAGCTACCCACACCACAGCTCCGCTACGGAGGTGTGTGTTTGCAATGAGGAATTAACAGATTGATAAAAAATAGGTCATGGCAACATCGCTCCCCCAGCTGACGTACCAAACATTACTATGAAGGCTCCGTAGTGGTGCAGGTTACTGTGGAGCTGCGATGTGATTCAGGTGGGAGAGAGAGAGAGAGATGGGTTTTCACTTTAAGATAGTATGAAGTGAGGAGTGACTAATGGGGTGGGAACACGATTTTATTCCATCATTGCAACCCACCCCCAAAACACACACACACACACAGACAGAGAAAGAGAGAGAGAGAGAGAAACAATGAAAAAGTAAAAGAAAGACTGCTTATATATGACACATATGCATACGTTTGGCTTGCATTCACTGTAATGCTGTCTCTCTCACTCTCTCTGACCCACAACACACACACACACACACACACACACAAAGAGAGAGAGCCAGACACAAAGAGAAAACTGTACTTAACGTAGCTCCTCCACCCTGTAATCCATTCAAACTAAACCAAGCCTGAACACCTGCAGTGAGATCCATGACAAGTGCTCTGGCTGAACAACCATCCAATGCACTTGATATGTCAGAGACACTCTGACTCTCTCAATACTGCTTATATGTTTTCATGTTCTCTTGTCAGGAATCACACATCTCAGCATCAGTTCTGGCCAACAAAATGTGTTATGGATCCCTGTGAGGCCACTATTAAACAAAACAATGCTGCTCATGGTGTAATGTGTAGACGTGTTAAACGTGTTTTGTCGTTTTTGTGTGTTTGTGTAAAAGCAAGAACGTGGAGCCAAATTCTGTTTGCGCAGACACTTTGTCACACACGAACTCTGGGTTTCTGTGGGCTTTTGAGGAAGAAGAGGAGAGCAGAAAATGGGAGGAGAGGAGCGTACGGTGTATAATCACACAGACAGGATAACATTGAAGAGCCCCGGGCCAGCACTGATAAACACAGCTGCTTACTGACACAGTAAATCTGCTGGATGACTCTCTGCCCTTCTCTTCTTGCCTTCAAACGCAAACACATACACTTGAAATTAAGTATGCTTGAAGGTTTGAGCAGTGCCACTGGGCTGTCCCATGTTGGATAATAACTCTTGGCCTGTCAGTGCAGAGTGCTAGCTGTCCAAAAAGCTGTCAACATCCCACTTACCCTAAAACCAGCACGACTATGGCCTGCGCTTACGACATCTTTGCAGGCAGTCTTCCCGACACACTTAAGCTGACACACGCTGTTATAGCTCCCGGATTCACGCGCAGACTCTCTTTACTGTAACTGAAGGTAGAAAAACATAGTTGTTTTTGTGTCGAACTTCATTCATATCAGTGGAGCTGGTGCTGTTCAGAGTATGCAGAATAAGAGCAAGTCTTCTTGGAGAGGGGATCACTGAATTGACCAAACAGTTCCAGGAACTATGGAATCAGAGGAACTACAAGTTTCCTTTTGCGTATTTCTCTTACAGTTTCCACGGCAAGAACCACGAAGATCCGGCAAATGAGACCAATGATGGATTAAAAAACAGCAGCGGTGACTGAAACCTTAGTTGTTACAGATATACCTGCATGTACACCGACCGACTACAATGGCAGCGGATCTTCACTGGTAGCCATGTCGGAGCCAGAATGCAACACAGCTGGATCCTGTGTACATTTGCTGTAATACTAGTTGTACCCAGTACATCTTTGTTTTCTTAAAGTAGTATACAAGTTGTTGTTGCCCCTTGTGTATGTGTTTTACAGTCACAACCATCAGAAAGTTCTCCCCACTGTGTACTGTAACTACATTTTGTCCATATTCCTCCTGTTGAAAGGTCCCGACTTTCTGAAAAGGTTATTGGTCCGCTGGGAAGGTTTCTGCTCCCATTAGGTACTTAACTTTCAGACTACACTTTGCTCCAGAGTAGGTGTTACCACTCCAGTGATGTAGTAATGAAAAGGTTCAAGAAAAGAGTAGGACTCCACACACTTCTTCCCTCATCCATCTGTTCATCTTTACAAAGCTTCATTTCTGAGGACGGAGGTGTGCTTGGAACATGTAGCTGTTTGATAACATCTTTCACTTTTCACATAAAGTTATTTAGTTGCCTAATGGTTGCAAGAACTCATAATATTCTCTACTTGCTGTGTGTGTGTGTGTGTGTGTGTCACTGGTGTTAGTTAATGTGATTAAATGATGTAACAACATTATGTCTTTTCCAAGCCTTCCCCCCCCCCTCACCGTCTCTGTTGCCAGGGGGAGAGTGGTGGAGGAAAGAAATATAGTCAGGCCCAGATGAAAATATGAACTCGGAGAGAGAAGTTAATCTCCCACACAAACGCAGAGCGGAGGCTGTAACTCAATACAGTCTGCTTTGTGGGAGGCCAACTTGTCCTCATCTCGGAGAATTAATACAAGTTGTCCACTTATGAGGAATGAGATTAAAATGTAGTTGGCTCTTATTAAACCCCAGAAAGAACACAGAGCCATAAAGGATCTCTGTGTGTGAGTGTGAGAGGGTTCGAAGGTGCAAATGTGTGTGCGTGTGTGTGGCGTACATTAGGAGCAGTGTGTGTGTGTGTGTGCAGGGCGGAGGCTTGAGATTCCCCAGCAGCCCTTATTGGAGATGATTAATCTCATAAAACCTCTGCTCTCTAAATTGCCCCCCCCCCCCATACTTAATCAAGCACAGGTGTGTCGTGATGCATTTACAGACGACTCACTGACAGACATTACAGCAAAACAAGATGGTGAAGGAGGCATTTGGCCATCTTTCCATCTTCTTTACATTGTGGACTAAGGCAAAATGAAATGTGTCACATATTGGTTTTCTTTTACTTTGTTTCTTAATTCTCTCCTCTCCACTCCATCATTGGGCTTTCTGCCTCTCCCTCAGTCCTGTGTCTTAATTCACTCCCGGACCAGCCAGTGTTGGGAATCTGTGGTTTAATACGGTTACCGGGATAACAATCTCCCCCTGCATCGCTCCATGATAGATTGGCACTGTGTGTGTATGTGTTGAGTGATTGAGCAAGTGGATGAGTGAGTGAGAGATAAAGTAAGCGGCGGCTGTGTAAAAATGTGTGTGCGTGTGTGGGTGTGTGTGTGTGTGCGCGGTTCGCAAGCGAGAGTGTGGAAGCAGAGGGGGCCGTGGTATCCGTCAGAGGAGAACAATGGCTTTTAAATGAATCTGGGAGGTCGTAAATCACACAAAGAGAGAGCCCAAATGCAGCGCTGATTGCCTGGACGTCAGAGTCGGCGGACGACAGGAAGGAACGAATGAACGAGAGAATGAACGAGAGCCCCAGCGAGACACCTTGTTAACGCCTGAACAAAACTCCTCCATTAGGAACCGATGGCCTACTTATGCAAATGAGTCCTCATACGCACACTTTCTCTCCTGGAAGTTCTGTCCTTGGGAGGCACATGCAGTCATTCAGTCAGGACAAATGTAAATAAATCAAAGGACAAACACTTTTCTATTACATATTTGTCGGTCTGAGGTAAAGAGAACATACAGTAGACCTTTGCAGTTATACCTCTGCTGGCATAACACTGTTGCCTACTGTTGATCTCTTCAAAAATTGAGCTCTGTACACATTTAACTGGGATACAAAGGTCTTGCCTAACTTGCCGTTTGTTGAGTATATGTTTGTCTTAATCTCATATAATATGAATTGGCTTGATAAAGATATAATTTCACTGTCACTGGTAATGTCTGTAGCTGTTACTGCATGTGTTAATACTAAGCAGTTGTAAATCATTAGAGCCATGCTTCATTATGGTTGGCGCGAGCGTTGCCTCAGAGAGAGAGATGAGTGGTAGGCAGAGTGTAATTACAGGTATGTGGGGAGAAAACATGCAATTACAGATGTAGAGGAGGCATTTTGCACACTTGTGTGTTGTGGATGCTTGTTTACCTCTCGTCTCCTATGTTCATTTACTCAAGTACTGTAGTTCAGTAAATTTTCAAGCTTTTTGTACTGAACGACTTTGTACGTCTTTTTTGTACTTTACATTTATTTGACAGCTACAGTTACTTTATAGGTTAACATTTTCCATGAAGAACATGAACATGACATTTTCTGCAACATGAGTACTTTTACTTTTGATTTTATACGTATTTTTAACTGATAATACTTCAACTCAAACCTGCAATAACTGATTTTGCTGGCCATTTGGGAGGAAACAGCTAATGAACACAACATTGACATGTTACCTTCATTTAAGTTGGGATGGCAAACTTAACTAAGAGTTGCCTGTTTACACATCCAGGAGATCCAGAGCAACATTTCTATTCATTTATTGTGTCTTTGTTGTATTTGTCTTGCAATCTTAAGTGCAAAATTCACTCTTCTTTTAGTTCTGTTTTTGGTCTCCACCAACTCCTGATGGAATTACTGGCTCTTTAGCTGCTAAATGCTCCACTATGTTAGTTGCTAACTATGACTGTCTGCTGTTTGGTGTTGAGCAGGTAGTGTAAAGTGGGTTTTTAGAGCTTTTTGCAGAAAACAGTCACCTGCTGTGGCCGAGTGCGTCACTTTGAGAACCATGAGAGTGAATAAAAACAGTAAAGTTGTGGGCCAGACGGTAGGATTTTGGATTTGTAAATTAATTTATTGGTAATTGTACTTTTGTTTAAGGAGTACTTCTTCCCCGATTCTTCTCTTCTGTCTTTTGCCCGGACTGTTGCAGTCAAATAACAACTGGCAATAACTGTTAGGGTCGAGGTCAGGTCAACTCATTTGGCCACCCGGAGCAGCCCAACTGATTATCCAAGGTTAGAGATGAGAGGTCAAGGGTCAGGGCAGCTCTTCTTGTCTCACCTGTCTGTTCACAGGGAAAGGAAACAACAGAAAAGGAGAGTGAGAAAGTGAAGACACAAAAGTAAACAGGCGTCTTAAATCAAGGTCTCCCTTCTCTGTCAGTTTGTTGGGATTTTATTTACATGACAAGAAAAAAACTCAAGTCAAGTGAACTGAATTATCTGTTTTTCTCCCTTGCTCTTGCTCTCACCCTCTCCCTCCCTTGCTGTAACCATAATAGTGTGTAATGTGCTGGCTGATGAGGACTTTGACGGCGAGGTTCAGACCAGCCACCCAGACACTGAGGTTAGTTAGTCTGGGTTTTGTGGCCAGACTGTTTGGCTGGGAATACCCTTCTGTTAGTTAAACCTAGCGTGGCCGCAAGTCACATTCTCACACATGCACGCTGTGTGGACACACACCTGCTTCAAATAAACAACGGTGCAACAAGGTTACAGAACAACCTGGAATGTGCATTTCTAAGTTGTTGCACCTTTCTCAGAATAATCATGTATTTAATTTGCGTATTTCTAAATGTTTTAAGGTCTTGCCTGAAGGTGGAAGGGGAGCGGGACACACAGACAACATGCTAGAAGAAAAAGGCATATTCCTGAGACCAATTGTGACTCCTGAAACAGAAGTATGTGGCAGCTGCTCTTTGCCTACCAGGTTGGAAGAGAAAGAAAAGTACAAGGTCATAAAAGAGACAGTGCTCCAGCTGAATGTGACCACCTCTGAGTGTAAAAAAGACAGGTGGGCATCTGTAATTGGGTTTGTCGTTGTCCAGCGGGGAAGGAAGGCGGTTGGGAGAACATTCGGCGCAGTTAGTTCCCGCAAAGTCGACATTCTCTGTATTTTTCTCTGACGCACATGGCACACATAAGCACACAGACCTGCAGAGAGAATAGCAAACACACACACACACACACACACACACACACACACACACACACAATATTTACAATACTTAGAGTATTTGGTGACGGGTTAGAGGAGGCGTGACTGACCTCCTCAGTCATAATTAAGAGCCTAAGAGAGCAGAGCCTTTAGGCCAGCCGGGGGCCCTACCCAGACACACTCCCTCAGACTGCACTGTTTATGTTTCATTAGAGCACAATTATATGTCGCATCCCTCTTTTTCGCCACCTCTCACTCTTGCACTTTCTCTGACTTTCCCTCATTCTCTCATGTGTGTCTTTTGCACGTGTGCACTTGTGCTTTTTGCTCTCAGCAAGATCAGAACAGAACAGTGTGTGCCCAGCCACCCCCCCCCCAACCTTATCACAGGTCAAACAAGCTGCTGAGAGGCCCTCACTCTGCTATACATACAGAGAACAGAAGGAGGAGGGAGGAGGAGCAGATGGAAAGAGGGTAGAATATTGTATACAAGGAAGTGTTACAGATGAAAGAATGTTGCAGGGGTTGTTGGAGGAGAGAGGATGTACTTTATGACAGGGGGAGAAAGGAAGAGGAGGAGGAGGAGTGCCTTCCAGTAAGAGGTGGACAGCTCTTCTCCTCCAGCTCCCTCACTTCAACACCACAAAGGAAATGACTACACATAGCAGGGAGTAGAGGTACAGAGACACAAGAGTCCTACCCAGGTCCAGTATTACAAACTCACACAACTCCTTACCAAAACCAACCCGTCACTTTTACACAATTACAGTTTGGCTAATTATCTAGATCCAGCCTGTTCATGTAGGATTTTTGACCCTCACTCAAATGCCAACAACCAAAGAAGTCTTAGCGCATGGCTGAAATTAAACGCATAGCTTCTCAGTTTGGGGAAAATACGCTTTCTTGCTGAGAAGATTGATGCCACTCTCATATTTGTATGTTCAATGTAAAGCCAGAGCCAGCAGGCAATTATCTTAATTTAAGCATTCAGACTTAAAACAGAGGAGAACAGCTAGTCTGGCTCTGTCCACAGATCAGTGACTTAGTGGAATCTCACGGTGATCTCACTGGAAGTCACTGGCCGGGACAAGAAATTGTTCCAGCACATAATCTGTATACAGTCGTGTCATATGACTCTCAGCAACAAAGCAAATGAGCTTTTTACTGAAAATGTTGAACTATTCCTTTATTCCTTTTATTCCTTCGCAGTTTTAAAAATCTCAATTATGATGGTAAAGAGGTTTTTGGCCTTCTCCACTTTAATTCACCCAGTGTCTGTCCTCATCGAAGTAATTTTTTACCTGCGCCCATGAATTAAAATATGCACAATTTGTTTTACAAGATATCCTGCACTCGAGGGAGAACAAGAACAAGAGGGCATGAAAACGTCGTGAAAGCTAGTTTGTCACTCTTGGTGTCTTTACCTGAGGATACTAAGGAGTAATTAGCAGCTTTAAATCAATATTTAGTGATTCATGGTTGTTTACTCCTCCTCTACCACCACCACCATCATCAAACACACACAGGGACAAACACATATTGGAGTCATCGAGTCTAGACATTCAGCCAGCTAGAGCAGACACAGTGTTAGGCCCATCCATGACCAGAGGGCACACAATGCACACGACAGACCCACCCAAACTCACCACACAGTGGCAACACAACATGGCGATACAACAAGAAAATGCGCACACACGCTATAGGTAAATCATTTAAATGTATTCATAGCTGTGCGTTGATTTGATTTCAAAACGTTGTGGGGAAAAGGTCGAGGCATTTGCCACAAAGAGACCACAATCCACAGTGAGCTGAGCTTTAACCTGTGAGTCAACAACCACAGGTGTTGAGGTCAAAATGAAAAATGCTATATTGCTGTTATAATCCCCTGCAGGTTTGCATCACAGTCTAATCTGTGATCTAAACTGCTGCGTGGAGTATGTGAAAGAGGCAGCGGAGAAGAGAAGACTGCGGCTTCTCTGAACAGTGGGACAGAGGTTTCCATGAGAATTCATGACCGTTTCTTTGCTGAGGTCATCACGTCGGTCTCCTTCTCCTCATGACTGACTTGCTCGCTCCTGGTATCATTCTCCTATGATTTGGTTTGTTGTCTGGTTTATTTTCATCTTGCTTTCGCCTCTCTTGCTGGTTTCCCCCTCTTTAACCATTTCCTGAATGGAACAGGAAAGCCCCTTCAGACAAACAGCCCTGGTCCGTCCCGCCCCTGGGGGGGGGGGGGGGGGGGGGGGGGGGGGGGGGG
>JAVQJF010124568.1:0-59971 GCA_036023855.1 Gadopsis marmoratus | reverse complement strand
CCCCCCCACCCCCCCCCCCCCCCCCCGGTCTGCAGGGCCGTAACACTCACCCTAACACACGCGCACGCGCGCGCACATCCAGGTGAAGTTTCTAATAGTCACTTGTTTTATATATATCTATATATCTATAGATATATATAAAACAACAGCCGCGCTAATAATCACACACGGATAAAGGGCCTGTTCGCGCAGCGCCGGGACGCCGAGCGGACGACGCGCAAACGGCCGCACGGCCTCTCCGGTCAGACCAGGCTCCGTGCGCCATGTTGCCTCCCCGCACAGTGCGCCGACATGAGGAAACAGGCCGCCAGGCGCTCAGGAAAACCAGACGAACAAACCAACCAACCAACCAACAACAAAAAAAAAAAAAAAAAAGAGAGGAAGAAATGGAGTCAGTGTAGCTTGTAAACGTGCGTGAAAAACGGCATTTTTTTTTTTTTTTTTTTTTTTTTGCGCCGATCAGAAGCCCCAGTGGTCGTCCTCCGTGACACTGGTGCGGATTTGGTGCGCGTACTGCAAATCAAATGGTCACGTATGTCCATAAAACACGCAAACACGAGAGCGGCACAATGGGCTCGCTGCGGCGGCCCAGTGTCTCCGCAGAGCAGACAAAGACACGCCGCCCTGACAGCACAGGAACTCACCTCTCTGTGCAGCTTTTTAAGTACAGGATCGGGGCTGTTGGCTCGGATGTCTGGTTGGTTCAACTGCCTAACCTTTGTTGGTGACTGATCCAGTGGAAACACCAGATAGATTACGAGAAATAACCTATTCACCCACCATTATAGAGCAACTGTGTAGCGTTTACATTCAAACATGGCCCTTTATTTGCATTTTTTCAACCAACTCTGCCTTCGCACCGTGTAAGACCGCTGGCAAAAAGTAACACCGTGACTGTCAGCACGCCGTAATTTCATTTTAACAAGGAATAAATTAAGATATTGTTAAAAAGGTGACACGGGCCCCCTTGTGTCTAAAGGCAGAATTACACGTTTTCATTTGACAGGAAGTAGCTTTGGAAAAGAAACATTTCTTTCTTTTATTTTGGTTTCACATACAGCACTTTAGCATTTATTACATATTCCACAGTCTTTTTTTTCCTGTTTAATGAAGTCTTTTTTTTTCTTTTTTTCAATTAACAGCATAACATACATGGAAATCTGGAAGTGCTTATAAAGTGAGTTTGGGGACAAAAGCAGGTTGTTACAATACATAATCAAAACTATACTGCTCAAAAAAAATTAAAGGAACACGTTGAAAACACATCAGGTCTCAATGGGAAAAAAAAAGACTCATGCTGGATATCTGTACTGGTGTGGACTGGGTAATGTGCTTAAAAAGTGTTCCTTTAATTTGTTTTTGAGCAGTGCATATTCACAGAGTGCAGAAATATCAAATACTGCGTTCAAAAGGATGTTATGCATTGGGTTTTACCAGTTCAAGCTAATTAAAAATGTATCGCAGTGTTCCCGTTTTAGGCATGATGCAGGATAATATCACAAAGTAAAACACTTATTGAACTGGACAACACAGAAAGGACAACTACACATCTACACATTTATCCTCAGGAGAAAAAAAAAAAAAACCAAATTTGATTGGCTGTTTGTACTATAATGCTATTTTTATAAATGTAGAAAATGTCACAAGAACCCGGCCATATAAATATTAAAGCAGAATAAGGGAAACGTGTCACAATTCGGAGGAACAAAAGGCTCGAGGGCAAAAGAGGTTTGAAACACAAAATGATAAATACATTTTTTTTGCCTATACTGATTGGTGTGATTAATTCATATGCATGCATGTCTGTTAAACTGGGATAACATACTTCTAATTTAGTCATCTATTATGAGCGGATGTAGACAAGGTCAAACTCTGTACACAGAGAACTCAGCAAGGGCCATTTGTAAATGGCAGAAAGTTCCCTCTTCCAACACTTGAGAGGAATGCGTTCTGCTTTCGTAAGCATCCTCTTGCACTCAAAAGTTTTCCAAGCACTGAGGAGAAAAGCCACGGAGCTATTCGCTGGTTTCATCCACTTTGCCACTGGGCTCACAGAGGGGTCTTTTCTCCATCATGGCATATGGAAAAGGTGGAACATCACAGCTGGTGAAGTCCAGTTTCTTGGGAACGCTGCAGTTGCTAAAGTCAAGTTTCTTGGTGCTGTCGCAACCAAACTCCAGGTTCTTGAGCCGAGCTAGACTCTTGATGCTGCCGGGGGGCCTGCCGGGGCTGACCTTATACCCTGCTGCCTTGGTGGTGCCAAGGGGCCTCCCCGGGCTGGTTTTGAACCCGGCTGCCCTGGTTGTCCCAAGTGGACGTCCAGTACTTGTGCGGTAGCCAGCTGACTTGGTGGTCCCCGATGGCCTGCCCCTCCGCCCCGACTTGGCCATGCCCTTCTTCTTCTTGCAGCCATCGGGCCCCGCAGCCTCGCCGCCCCGGATTCTCACCGTCTGAGGCTGGAAGTCGCTCTGGGCGTCCTGCATTTGACACGCCATGGCCTTGTGCATGCCCTGCGGCAACGGGGCCAGGCCCGCGATGGACAGCTGCAGCCCAGCGGCGGCGGCCGGAGACGGGTAGAATTTGTTGGACTGCGCGCTGCATAAATCAAAGTGGCTCGCCGGGTGACGACAGTCCTCAGCCAGGCCGCTCAGGCAGTAGTCGCTGGTGCCGCTGGTCACTTGGTGCATCATCTTGTGCTGGAAGTGCAGAGAGATTCAGACGTTAGGAAAAGCCACACGGCGCAACCCAGGCGAGCACGAACCCCGCGGGGGCATTTTCAGGGGCTTCGCCAGCAGCTTCTCGGCGGAGCGAACGGGCCGCAACACAAGACCCAAGTGATGTCGAGACAAAGCGACGTGAACTGCAGCAGGTGGCAATAACAGCGACCACGAAACCAAATGTTAACGATCCCCCCGCGCACACACACGCACGCGAAAATGCTAAACTAGTTTTTAAGAACGTGAAGCGAATAGTTCGCACCTTATCTGCTTGACAGAAAGGGTTAATGTGGAGCCTCATACGTGTCCCCGTCCTGCGGCCGCAGCGTGTCAGCGACGGCGCCGCACAAACGACGCGTCCATCGGCGCTGTGACTCCTGCTCCTTGTTTCGTGCTCATTTAATCCTCCCAGCAGAGGCTCAGAGGAGAGAGGCCGCCATTTTCGCCTGAGAAAAAAAAAAAAAAAAAATCTAGTCAAACAGGATGCGTCGACAGCGCATGCGCACAGCGGCTTCCAGGAAACGTGGTTCTGCCGAATAGAGCCTATTAAACAAAGACGTAAGGTGTCAGCAGCCTCTAGTTACAATATAACCAACATTACAAAGTGTCACCACTCCAGCAGCTGTACACCGGCTACATTGGTTATAGTTTCCAATAACTCTTATTAACTAGATCATTATCGCAGGTGGTTGGTAGGAAATATGAGTGTGCAAGTGTCACAGTGGTATCAACAATCAATGACAAAGGTCAGTCTCCATTTTTTATTTATTTATTTTTTATTAACATCCATATGAACTTAAGCACAGACACTGGATTTATGGTGCAACTGCAGTGCTGGAACAGGTAGCAATAAACATCTATCAGCAGTTCCCCCTCGGTGGTCGTCGCCTCCAATCATTTGCAAAATTAAGTCCACAGGACTTAAGTTTCCTTGATGAGCTTGGTCAGCTTCTGAATCTTTGTTTTGGTGGACATATCCACATATTTGTCTCCAATACTGACGATCATGCCACCCAGGATTGAAGGATCGGACTGTGAAGAGACAACAGTTAAAATTACTGACTGTCAAAATTGAAGTTGGTGTGTTTCTGGGGTGCATTGACACTGTACCTTTGTTTCCAGCTTGATAGTTTCACCCTTCTGAAGAAAGCCATTGAGAGCTACTTTGAGCTCAGAAAGATTAGCCACATCCAAAGGCTGAAATGGATAAATATTTATTAGTCGATTGCGCAACATAAACATAGTTACAGTAAAACTAATGCAATTAAGTCACTTGATACATAATCAGGTCTGTTTATTTGAGGTGACCAGTTTTGAAGTGTAGGAGATTCAGCAGGAACATACATATAATGCATCTCCACCCATGTCGTACCTGAGCAGTAGTGACGGAGCAGATGACCTCTCCACGGTGTGCACTCATCATCTTGCCAAAAGCAGTGATAACGTCACCAGTTAAAGTAAGACGACCATTGTCAGCCAAAACATCTGCAAAACAAAAAGCAGCATACGTTTGAGTGAAAGTCACACCTCTGTATTTCTGCATTAGCAACCGACGACCTTGAGTTGAGAAAACGTATACTGCGAGAAAACACTGATATTGTTTTACATCAGTTCAAAATTAATACATTGTTTATAATTTCATCCAATTGGCCTTGCTATTTGAAAATTGCCACTTTAATGTCAAATTTAGAAACATACGCGCCAAAAATGAATTTATAACATGATCAATATACCTTAGGATTTGTGGAGTAATGCTGCTGTGCAAAATGCACTGTGGAGATTCCATCTGGCCAATTGAAAAGTCATTTATATCCATATAATTTATATCTGATCCCATGTTTTTATTTACAATTACAGTTCTCCTGCTTAATTTAAAAAAAACAAAAAAACTTGCACGTTTCATATTTTTGCAGACAAAAGAAACACAAACACACTCCACCAGATTGTAAGACTAATACCAAAGCAATAATGCTAGTGTAGTAACTAGGTCTGACCTCCATAGATCCTCCAGAGCTGCAGCCGATTTCAATTTGAGAATGTGCCTATAACCTAAAACTAGCCATACAGTTGTCTCAAAAAAAGGACATAGCAAAGATAATTTTTTGTTAAGGTCTTCTATACCCTTGCATCTTCTATACTTGAACATAACAACAACAGAGACATATACCATTCTGCCCAAGTCTGCATTACATTTCAATATGGTACCGTAAAAAAAAACAAAATAAAAAGTCCATCTGCTTGAGGCGAAGGAACCCAACTTGCTACATTTAAAATGTAAAAGTAACTTCAAAACATTGCTTGTTCAGGTGCACTTGTGACACTACTGCACATTCCTTCTGGTAATAATCAAAACTGTAAAATTAATCATTTGCATGGTGAAAACATGTTCTTTATTTTGAATACTCTGTAGCACAACAATTAAATGTCCGTATCTTGTCTGGTATGCGACGATCATCCTTTTATTCTTAACCACGTTTATTAGCGTTAGTGACAAATGGTAAGAAATCTTTGCGCTACTTCAAATACCTGCAACCTCTACTGACCCAATGGAATAGGCGCAAACCTATTTTGGTTTTACAATATGCATAAACACTGCACTCCACTCCCAGAGCCTACTATGGTCTACTTAGCTGTGATTAAGATAATGCCATGCTTAATGCGCAGCTGTAATGGGGCCACTCACTGATGAGGTTGATGGTGATGGGTGAAAATCTGGCCTTTGCAAGAACATCGTTGAAAGTCTTCTGCTTGATGCTGCGCTTTACGTGAGGATTCTTAATAATACCGGAAAGCTTGGGGTCCTTGATCAGGGTCTGAAAAACAAAATGGTACACAGCAAAAGGCAACTGAATTTAGGTACTGGAAGAACTGTAGGTTGGGCTGAAACGGCATGAACTAACACAGTTTCACACTGATCACATCCCAGTGACTAATTCCTCAGATATACAGTGCATCAACTAACACGGTTTAAATGAATTACCAACAATTAAATCCTATCACCATGGGGTGAAATGTTGAGGAAAACACTTTTGCCATCATCCACATCATTAAACTGAGAGTCTGTGTCTTATTTCTTGACTTACAGTAACTTTTCCAAGCTCCTGCTCCACTTGGTCCAGGTTGTTCTGCTTGCTGGCAGCTGAGAACAGAGCAGTGGCATAGCGGCCTTCCACCCCATAGACCTGGATGGGAGCCTAGAAGGACACATTCAGAGATAAACTGAACTGTAACCACTAACCATTTCTACTGCGCCCTGTGACGTTGGACGAGTAGTCGGTTACGCAGTCTGACGTTATTTACCTTGACCAGTTTTGATGCGGGCCTGACCACAGACGTGCTGAACTGGCGGACCTGAAATGACACATGCACGTTCTCAACACGAGGGACACCAGAACTCGAGCTGATGAGCGTTGGGCACGATTCTGTACCATTTGCGTTGGCGACAGCTAGCTTGTAGGCTAACACGTTAGCAGTCATTCAAGTGCAACACCTCCGTGTGGATTTGTTGGGACATTCAGCGTTACCTCCTGATCTCCAGGGGGGGTACAATACTTAAGACGTGTAATTGAGATAGAAAATGTTCGGTCAGAACTATCATAAAAATATTAAAATCACCAAAATCATTGAATGGCTTACCTGCTGTCCTAGCATGAGCGCTGCCATTTTCTCCTACAGCTGTGCAGAGTAGAACACACGACTGCGCATGTGCGTTTGACATGTAGGCGTCGAGCTGTGGGTAATGTAGTTTTCGAGGGTACCGCATTCTGACAGGTTGGGAAACGGCTATCTACTGTAAATGGGCAATCACAGAGGTTTAAAAAACGCTTAAAATATCTCACTATACTTGTTCTGAAGGAGAAAAATGCTATCAACTTGATAATATGAATGTTTTGTTCTAAAGCGCGTTTTTAGTAGCGTAAAGCCAACTGGTTGTGTATTCTGACATATGTTTTGTACATAAAGCACAAGTGAAATGGTACCATTGGCAGAATGAGTTAGTCTACATTTCTTAAAAGGGACTGTATGTTACCGGGTTACCAGTAGACTTTGATTAAACCTTTTCCCACTTTACAGAATGAAAAATTACCTACCTTACTTTAAACACATTTGGTAACCAGTTTTGACAGATATGTCCTACCTGACAGAATGAGACACCTCACGTTTTCTCCTGAGAGAGCCAATCAAGTTGTATGAATATTGGCATGTGTCTGTTTTTTTGTTGTTGTTTGTTTGTTTTTTGATGAATTACTCTCATCCAACACAGTCTTCAGCAGGTGCTAGACCAAATAGGAGATATCATGGCAAAATAAGTAAAACCAGCACACTTTGAAACGTCATTCAAATATAACCGGTGGGCTTGTCTTGATATGTATTGGTGTCCAGTGTGAAACACACACAAAAAATACAGCCTCAAAGGTTTAGGACAAATTAATGTCTGGCTAAGATTCATTGGAGCTGATGACGGCCATTGTGACATATTTCTGCTAAATCAAGGGTGCAGAACCCATGTACATCTAACTGAATGTATTTACCCTTAGTTGAATATTATTTGTGTGGTACCATTAGGCCGTTTAGCAATATTTTAACATCTAAATTAAGATAACTAGCTCACTGAGAGGTAGCCAAATTACAATGTTTCTTTAGGAGTATAGGTCTACAACAAGCTGTGCTCTGTCCCACAACCTTGACATATTATCACCTAATTAAACTGATATGGGTAATGGATAACCAAACACGTGTTGTGTTTACATGTCCAGAGAAACAACAGCATACATTTGGAGTCATGTTTGTCCACCAGACAAATAAAGCATTGAATAGTCACTCTCCTTTAGCTCTGTTTTGGTCTCTATCAACTCCTGAGAAAATGGGTGTTTAGCTAGCTTGCTAGGTAAAATACTTTCTTTACAAGCCAATTACTGTTTTGTGTTTGGTGTGGGGCATGCATACCGCCAGTTTATCATGGATCTTCTTTGGGATAACATATGCGTGCTGCAGCTGGAAATTCTGGATGACAGAGGTGAACCATCTTAATACATGTGGAACCATCTTAATACACGTGGAACCATCTTAATACACGTGGAACCATGTAATAAATGTGTAGTCTGTAAAAACCAAAACAATTACCAGAGAGTAAAAAGTTCAGCAGAGCTGCTGAGTTGGGTGATAATTCTGTGTATTTGTCAAAATTACACATGGTTATTATTAATACAAGAAATAATCATTGTAGAGCTTTAAAGAAAGAAAGAAAAAACTACTTTTATTGAATGTCATAGTTAGGGAACTTTCTTATTTTCATTTTTAGTTAGCTACGTAATTACCTGTCGTTAACGCTATAACGTTAAACTACCTGCTCTGATTTGACAGCTAAGACAATTAGCTATAAAACAGCCGTTACAGGCTCAATAATTAAGGTTTCACAGCTTGTGGTTTCCCGTGAGTATTAAAAATAGGCTGAAAACATAATTTTTTTAATTCACAGGTTACACCACTGAGCTATCGTTAACTGTTGAGGTGGAACTTCACTCACCAACTGAAGCTCATTCACCTGTGAACGCGTGGTTTTAGTTTTGGTGACGTTACCGTTCAGTCCTGATTGTTCCCGGTTTCATCCAGCAGAGGGCAGACCAGTAATTTCACTTGTTAAATAGCCGACATCCAGAAAACACAACAACAGCAGCAGCAGCAGCAGCAAGCTGCAGTAAGACAAAATACAAATGAACATTATAATTCCAGCCGCCTGGACGAATAAAGGAGACATTTATTAAAACTCTGGACCCTCCAGAGATGTCATGACGTAGCGCATGATTTGCTGCCGTGGAGCAGAGTCGGCAGGGTTGGGTCCGCAGTGTCTCTGAGCCACGCCGACGGGTAACCGTGTGACCTTGGTCGCTTAACAAGGACAAGAACATCATTTTTGTGTCATGTGAACGAAACATTTTTGTCCAAACAAAACTGCAGGGTTCGCAGCAGGGCCGTTGACGCATCCGCTTTTCACGCGCACGCGCACACACGTACAAGATGCGAACGACGAGAAATGCTCGCTAGGACGCAGCGTAGCCATCACAGCGCAGCGACAGGAGCGAGCGGCGATTCCCGGGGTATTTTACAGCTGGTCGGCTCGCTGGCTGACGACAACGCAGAGGCATGGACGACAAGTCATTCACCAAGGAGCTGGACGGGTGGATCGAGCAGCTGAATGAGTGCAAGCAGCTGTCAGAGAACCAGGTCAAAGTCCTGTGTGAAAAGGTAAGGTTTGCGCAGCGTGCAGCTTCCACCGCGGCCCTTAGCTTTCTGCTAGATGCCAGAGGGCCGTCAGCTGTTCCACCCGCTAGACGTGTTGCCTGCAACCGATGTCGGCTAATGCATGTGGAGATCACCATTTGGCTGCAGGGAGCCCACTCGCAAAGAAGATGGAGGGAGACGCCTGCAAACGCCCACTCCTGGTGCCTCTGACATTAACCACAGCACACTGTATAATAATCTGCCGTGTCCTCCGTTATCTAAAGAAGGATGGACGTTCAGTGTCTCGGGGTCTTTAATAAGACTTTTAAACAAACCATGCCCCACTGTGCACGCCTACACTGCACCACACACACACTCTGTTGCCTGTTAGTCGGCATCATCCTGTGTTTTCTTGGTCCTCCATTTAAGGCCAAGGAGATCCTGACAAAGGAGTCCAATGTGCAGGAGGTGAGATGTCCGGTGACAGTCTGCGGCGATGTCCACGGTCAGTTTCATGACCTAATGGAGCTGTTTAAGATCGGGGGGAAGTCTCCAGACACTAACTATCTCTTCATGGGAGACTATGTGGACAGAGGATACTATTCTGTGGAGACTGTTAGTCTCCTGGTTTCTCTTAAGGTAACACAATTTACACTGACGCTGTAATATGTAATATAAGCAAGTCCGCTACAACTGGGATATGAATGTAGAGTCGAGGGACGGGTGATGTTCACGATTATTCTTTCATTTTGTTTATAAATGCTCTTTTCTTTGTAGGTAAGGTTTCGTGAACGAATCACAATTCTCAGAGGGAATCACGAAAGCAGACAGATCACACAAGTGTACGGCTTCTACGATGAGTGCTTAAGGAAATATGGAAATGCCAATGTTTGGAAGTACTTCACAGATCTGTTTGATTATCTGCCCCTTACTGCGCTGGTAGATAACCAGGTATGTTTGTGAATTTAGGTGTGGAATGTGACATAAAGCTCAGATGCAGGGGTTCTGATTGATTTTCTCTTTCTTGTGTAAGATTTTCTGCCTCCACGGAGGGTTGTCCCCTTCAATAGACACACTGGAACACATCAGAGCGCTGGATCGCCTGCAGGAGGTTCCTCATGAGGTAAAATCAGTGCATATAAATTCTACACATTTGACATTAGAGGAACTTCTATTGAAAGTTCTTGTATATGAGTAATTATTCTGTAATTTACTGTGATAACGCATGGATGTAAATACATCAGCTGCACAGATTCTCCCAACACGTTTACAGTTTTTACGTCGTTATCTGCTGTACATGCACATCGGATTTCATTATAAAGCTTAGAGTTAAAACAATTATACTAACAAAGTCTGCAGTTTTACAGTATCCCAAACTACATGTAAGATAGATTTTGTATTTGCATGTACAATAGGCTAAACAGCACTGATGATTCCTTCATGTTCCAGGGTCCAATGTGTGACTTGTTATGGTCAGACCCAGATGACCGTGGTGGCTGGGGCATCTCACCCCGTGGTGCTGGCTACACCTTTGGGCAGGACATTTCCGAGACTTTCAACCACGCCAACGGCCTAACTTTAGTTTCAAGAGCTCACCAGCTGGTGATGGAGGTACTTTAACGTCATTTTTTTCCTTGGAGACACTGCAGATGCAGCTTTGACATAACGTGTTGTGAATTTGAAATAGGTAACATGCAATTAATCTCTTGATTTAGGGCTATAATTGGTGCCACGACCGCAATGTAGTGACGATCTTCAGCGCACCAAACTATTGTTATCGTTGTGGGAACCAGGCAGCAATCATGGAACTTGATGACACACTGAAATACTCCTTGTAAGTAAAGTTTAAAAAAAATAAAATCAACATGTCTATTTTTAGCGTGGCACCTTCTTTAGCGATTTTTATTGACGAAAATTCTCAAAATGTGAGTTGATGGGGAGTCCCGCCCTTTGTTTGCTTTAGCCTACAGTTTGACCCCGCACCACGCAGAGGAGAGCCCCACGTGACGAGGCGCACGCCAGACTACTTCTTGTAAAGATCACTGGTGAGGATAGCAAGAGGCTACACAGAAGCATTCAGATCCCCATGGACCAAAAAAAACAAAGTGTGCCATAATCACAAAACCAAACGGAAACTACCACATCCAGCTAACAACCACCATCCTTTCAACTTTTTCCTCTCTGTGCATGATGTTTTTATTGCTAGAAATGATTGCTACTATGAACAATACCGTCACAATACCTGCTGGTTTGTCAGGAACCATGAATGAAATAATGCTGAGAATAATGACTAAATGTAAGTAATCTTTGTGTTAGGGTGTTAATGATGACCAGTCAGAGTGTGTTGCCATATACGGTGTGTAGGCTGCATCTTTCACCTGGCATGGCCTCAAATCAAAGGTTGCAGTAAATATAATGTGAAGTCTTTTCTGTTTGTAACTGAGGCACAGCAGTTTATTTTGTGAAGTGAGATGATAGGGTTAGACGTCGGAAATGAATCTGTTCTCTTTGCACTTTTGTATTTGATTTTTACCACATGGCACTGACAGACTATGTTCTTTTTT
Source organism: Gadopsis marmoratus (assembly GCA_036023855.1). NCBI lineage: Eukaryota > Metazoa > Chordata > Actinopteri > Centrarchiformes > Percichthyidae > Gadopsis > Gadopsis marmoratus. The sequence goes on along the minus strand of JAVQJF010124568.1, from coordinate 48,468 downwards.
ATACCCCGTTCTAGTGTAAAGCTCTCTTTCTGCTCTGCTGTCTCTTATGGGAGTTAATGTGATTCATTTATGTAGGCAATATTGGTACAAATGGCATCAGTTGTAAAAAAAAATAAATCTAAATAAAAAAACTTAATGTTTTGCAGCCACAGCTATACGAAATAAAGACTGAAGTTGCTTCATCATTTATTTCCTTCCCTCTCACCAGTCACCACTAGATGGAAACAAGACACCCAAAGGTTGCTGATGAGCAACACTAATAGCATAAGCACCCTAACTGTGAATGTATGCAGGAAACTGGTTAATTTTATTTATTTCATGTTAGTTATTTGGTAAATCATGATTTTGAAACACGAAAGCTATAAAACTGCTGGATTGCAGCCATCTTTCTTGTGCTCTTTCTTGCATGTGTGTATTGTTTTATATGAACCAAAGAATGCTTTTTTGTTTTAATGGGACACGTGCTTTTTTCAAAAGGCATTAGTGTCGCCTATTAATGTGTGTGTGTGTTTGTGTCCAAGGTTTTACCAGCTATTAATGATTTACTGCCATTAACGATTTAATGTGCATCAAAGTGGCGACAATGACACAACAGTAACGGATGTGCCGCTCGGCTCGCTGCTGAAAATAAAAGCCTCGTTTAAAGGACGAGGCTGAACGAAACTTAATTTCTCGCCTCAAATGTTTAACTGAAATGTTATTGTTGCCTAAAATAGTACAAAATCATCATGCCATTTTTTTTTGTTTTTCTATTGGCCGCTTATCGTCGCACTTCCGGTCTGTTCCCAGTCGCTGCTCTGAGGGAGGACTTTTATTGTGTCAGCGCGGCTCGCGGCACCGGGGGACGCGCCTCTGTGCCGACACCGCTGCGTGGAACATTCGCTGGCTGCTGCAGCCTTTCAGGGACACCTCTTGCGGACCGCCGGAGCCCACAGTGCAGTAAGTAACCTGTCCGTGTTCACGTTATGGGCCCATAAGGACGTCGGCGTAGAAAAGAGACGCGTGCACTTTGCGTCTGGGCTCGTTTGGCTCACTGGGAAGCCGCCCGCTGCATGTGTGGATGTGGCAGGCTGATACTAGTTGAATCTGGGGCGCACAGCTGGACAGTTATCAGCCAGGACAGATGTCGTGCCTAATTAGTCGTTTTAAAATTCTGATGCATGTTGGTGTTTTGTTTTTGTTTTTTGTATTGTAATAAAGGATGGATCCCATTGTTCAGGAACACCTCTAGTCACCGTCCAGGTTCGACCGGTCTACGTCGGATTGAACAGTTAACCGTATCCAGTCACCACAGACGGAAAGCAGCCTTTCTCCAGTGTAACAGATGTCTCTCACACACACAAGACATGCAGGTTCACATATCTGCCGCGAGATGCTGTCGTATGTAAATGGCAGCTTTTGACAGTAAGGAGATGCTGTGCAGCCCCGCAGGCCGCCGTTGATTGGTTGAGAGTGAGGGCAGAAGCGGCTGAGGGTTTATAGATCAAAGTCCAAAGTTCAGTCCTCTGTCACCTACATGAGGGATTTGGCGTTATATTACAGCTGGTAACAGGGGAAGTGCCTTGCAACCGCTGTTCAGACAGCGAAGGGGGGCTTTTGTTGTCATCTCGTGAGAACCCTATGGAGTGTAATTAAATTTAAAGCCACAGCACGCCTCCTGCACGCCGGCAAACAGGAGACTTTTCAGCGTTCCTGTCAATCCAGCAGCCATCTTTGGTGCAATTTCAGGTGGAGTGTCATCATGCTGCTGCAGATCCCTGCCTAGAGTTGCTGCACCTTGGTGGCCCCCAGTAGTTCACGTGGAGCATGGAAGAAAGGGTTAAAAACCAGATCTGACTGGGTTACACGGACCCACACACAGGGAAGAATGAGCATCCGAAAAGCTCATGTCTTTGATAGTGCAGTGTCCAGTCAGTGCAGGCCAGTGTGAAATCATAAATGCATGAAGTTGTAATGAAATACTAAGGGTGTGATAATAAAAGCCAAACATTGCATAACCCACTGTGCTCTTATCGCTTAACCCTAATACTATGTAGTTATAATGTGTAGTTTATTGATAAAAAATAATACACGCTTTGTTCAGCTATTCACGGTTGTTCACAACGCTGTTCAGCTGCAGTTTGGGGGTTGGTGTCTGCTCATAATAGGGCTTTGCAATTTAGTGCCATCCCAACTTGTGTGTCCGGTCACCCATCACCATAGCAACATTATGCTGAACAAGCAGCATGGCAATTCAGAAAGGGGCTTTATTTTTGTGAGCCCTCCTTCACTGACTTGTGCCTGCAAAAGAGAACGGGAAATGAAGGGCCGTAACTCCTGGGGTGAGTGCTGGAGCAGGGCCCAGGAATCCTGCAACAATATTGGCCAAATACAAAGCAGTTATGAAACACAGCTATTGTAACAAACCCCTCAGACATTAATGTTCCAGTGCAGAGAGTCTGTGCTTTATCTCAGCGTGTTTGTGTCTGATTGCCATTCCAGCTTCCATTTATTCACTGCAGAAGAAGTCTACTGAACGTCCTTGAACCTAAAAGCATCATTCATCATCAAGACAAATCCCTGAAATGATTACTGTAACATTTTTCTGTCCGCAGATAAGTATGGCAGCAGAGTTATCCACTTCCATAAAAATCAAGGAGCCCCGGTGGGACCAGAGCACATTTGTAGGTCGGGCTAAACATTTCTTCACTGTCACAGACCCTAGGAACATCCTCCTCACCAACGAACAACTATCTCACGCCCACAAAATCATCACTGACTACAGGTAAACCGGGCTACAGCTCCAAGAATGGCTGTAGTAGCAGCAAATTCACTAGTAACAGAATGTAAATTCAGTGCTGTCTTGAGATGGGTGTGCTTTTCAACTTCACCTTTACTGTCTCCTAGGCAAGGTATAGTCTCTCCAGGACTGACAGAAGATGAACTGTGGAAAGCCAAATATGTTTTTGACTCGGCTTTCCATCCCGACACTGGGGAAAAGATGATCCTTATTGGCCGCATGTCAGCGCAGGTTCCAATGAACATGACGATCACTGGTTGCATGATGACATTTTACAAGTAAGAGCTTGTGGAGTTTGATTACCAGACTGTGACGGTTACACTCAGGCTTATAGATTTAATTCTATACACTACAACTGTTGCTGCCAACTCCAAAGCCAGTACTTGTTCCTTGGCTGATTGTATTCTTACAACTTCATCACTTGTGCATTAATGTGTTACTGAAAAACATCTGGAAAGGCAAATATTTAAGCTTTAAGCCCTGTAATCCGTATTTTTAACTAAAAGCTTCAGGCTGGCTGTAAAACCCGACCCTCAGTTGTCCAGCAAAGCTGATGCAATACAATCCTTTTACGCTGTCCTTGCTAATGACTCGACTGTTTGCGATGTTGCAGGACAACTCCAGCTGTGTTGCTCTGGCAGTGGATCAATCAGTCTTTCAACGCAATAGTCAATTACACCAACAGGAGCGGCGATGCTCCAGTCACAGTCAGGTAAGAGACGGAGGTTTTTGGCACCGACACCGACTCATATTAACCCTTTAATTCAACAGTTTCTGTGTGGATGTTTTTTTTTTTGCGTGATGTGACCGGTGACTCTTGCTCTTGTTTGCAGTCAGCTTGGCACGGCTTATATATCTGCCACCACAGGGGCAGTTGCTACCGCTCTAGGACTAAATGCACTAACAAAGGTATCAGTTCATCTAACCCCATTCTACATCTCATTTTAATGTGTGGACCTCAGCCGCACGGGTGTGCTGCCATGATGTTAGGCCTTCATAGTGACTTTGTTTTATACACACTGATTTATGGTAGAAAAGCCTACATGTACAACACCTGAAATATAACATGTAATGACCTCAGACTTTGAGATATTAAAAGTCTTGTGCTATCGATGTCATGATTAATTTCTTATCCCTGGTTTTTATGCCTCCTCTCTCCTGCTGTAGCACATCTCACCCCTGATTGGACGGTTTGTTCCATTTGCTGCTGTAGCTGCTGCTAACTGTATCAACATCCCACTGATGAGACAAAGGTAACAAGGACACGCAAAGCATCATCGTTTTTAAGCATGTTGACAATTGTGGCTTTGACTTTGAGAAGAATAGTGAAAATGTCCCTGGAAACAAAGATTTTAAGGCCATTTCTCTGAGAAGGTGTAATAAAAGGTCAGATGGATCCCTCTTGATTTAATTTTGTTGGATCCTTGTCATCAGAGAACTTCAACACGGCATTCCCATAACGGATGAGAATGACAACAGGTTAGGAGAGTCGACGAAAGCTGCACAGCAGGCTATCTCTCAGGTTGTGGTCTCCAGAATCCTCATGGCTTCTCCAGGAATGGGTATGAATATCTTTGATTCGTCAGTGCAATTAGACACCGGATGTGGGGACTTTTCAATCCCCACTGGCAGCTGGTGGCAGCGTTTAAATAAAAGCAAAACACAGTACAAGTTTAAAACCACCAATTTTAGTTGAAAATGCATTGTGCTGTGATATTTTATTTGTATCTTTTCAGCTATCCCCCCATTTTTAATGAATCACTTGGAGAAGAAGGCCTTTCTGAAGGTAGGCACAATTCTGAGTTGGCTGCATCCTTTAAGACACAAACTACAGCACAGAGGGCGGCATTTGCTGCAAGAACCTCCTCAACATCACAGATAGAAAATACCGTGATGGTTTAAGTTAAATGCTGGGAACCTCATGTCCCATGTTGTGTCTGCCACTCGGTTTTCTTTTCGTAATCACACATCAGAGAGGATGTAAAGCACTGAGGACATGAGGCCGCTCTAGTACAGGAATTCACCACTGCTTTTGTGCCTCTCATTCATGTTTCTGCCTGGTCCTTTCAGAGGTTCCCATGGATGAGTGCACCTATTCAAGTCAGCCTGGTGGGATTCTGGTGAGTCGTCAGAGATGGTCCACCTGATAAGCAGCCATGTGAAATTCCTTTTTGAAATTTCAACCTAATTTCTTACTACAAGGACATGAAATGTCAGCATTGCTTTTGAAGTTATTGTGAAGTGTCTCAAGAGGACTGTGCTCAAAGGATAATTGTTCCTCTAAATAATATCATGAACGTCTCTAAGCCCATTTCACCGTGCTTTGGTGCCAGGTTGTGTGTGAGTTCAGGGGCTTAGTAATTCAGTTATATTAACAGTGATGTGATGGTAGTCAGCAGGCAGGGGTTTTACAACATTTAAACACGCTTACCACAGATCCTGTTCAGTCTTCCTCTGAAAAAAAACGATCCACATATCTTCCCTCGTGTTTTTGCTGATGTGTCCTGGCTCCGCTTTGCCTCCCATGACCTCAGAATGACCAATTAAAATCATGTGCAACATCCCTTTAGTTCAGCAGTGATTTGAGCAGCACATCCTGCCAACACGCACGCACCAGTAGAGGTGTTGCAGAAGTGGTCGTTGATGATATGTACATTATAAGGTAGATTCCTTTTTAATACATCTGGTTCTTTTAGGCCATTGTGTGCGAAATCACTGAGCGGCAGCGTTTTATTGCAAAATTGGATGTTTGCATCAATGTGAAGTTAACTGATTTGTGAGGTATTTAATTAACCGATTATGGCAATCCCAGCATGTTGTTAGCCAGGCTAGCAGCTTAGCTCTATGGCTATCTGATGGATTGCCATGACATTTTGCCCAGATATTCAGGTTCCTCAGAGCATGGACCCTGCTGACTTTAGTAATCCTTTGACTTTTAAATTGTGAGTGAAATGTCTCAACAACTATTGGATGGATTGCCATGAATTCTGGCGCAGACATTCCCCCCCTCGGGACTGTAATAACTTTGGGGACGCCTTAACTTCTCATATAGTGCCATCATCAGGCCAATGTTGTACATGTGAGCATGTTAGCATGCTGATATAGCATTTTGCTCAAAGCACCAATGTGTGTTAACGCAGCCTCACAGAGCTGCTAGCATGGCTGTAGACTCGTTAGTCTTGTTTTATACATAATCGGTTGATTTTTCCAGAAGGTTAACTATATCATAACATATATATTAATATTGTACACATGAAACAAGCCGCTTGCTATGCCCACACAGTCTTGTCCGTCTAGAAAATCGGATAACGTCAAAACGGCAAGCTGGACTGCATTACTGTGCTGTATGTGTCATAGATCTCACGTTTCTTTTTCAGCCTGGTTTTTGCCACTCCACTGTGCTGTGCACTGTTCCCTCAGAAGAGGTGAGTGACACATTCAAACTGAGACCACAGTAACCAGCCACAGAAAACGCTTGCCTTTTCTGTAGTTGAATATATGCACAATTTGCATGATTCTTTTCTACCTGAAAAGTTGCATAACACGCCTACAGTATGTGTGTTTGACATTAACCCCTGCATTTCTCCCACTCTCCTCCCTCCCCGATCCAGCTCTATGTCAGTCAGCCGCTTAGAGCCCGAGCTGCAGGAGAAAATCCAGGCCAAGCACCCAGGAGTGGAGCGGGTCTACTTCAACAAAGGGCTATGAGTGTGCAGCCCCCCCCCATCCATCCATCCAAACACTGCCATAACACAGCTGCAGGCTTAGTCCTCGCCTCTCTGTCAGCCCTCCTCATTCAGTGTGCCAAAGTTAAGTTTGTGTCTCCTCATTTCCACCTTTCAGATGGATATCTGAGTCAGCCAGTCTCTTTGTAACGAGATCTTTGCTTTTGTCAATGTGATTGTTGATTTTACTGTAACTGCTAGAAGAGGTTTTCTCCGACTGGGCCAGATAAAAAGTGTGACGTTGACAGATACAGTATAGTGGCCCCTGTGAGATTGTTTTAAGTGGACATTTCCGTGCAGTATTTATTTCTTTTTTAAGTTGGAGCCAAACCATTTTCATACTTATTTCATCTTATTTCTTGCCTGCAGTATAATTGATTATAATCAGATTTTAACATTGATTAGTCAAACACCTCATGCATTTGCCAAATCACATTTTATAGACCTCATCAACGATTACAACCTCCTGCTCTTTCAAAGAATGGCACTCACTTTAACTCACTTTAATTCAGTTCACTTTGCCAAATGAGTGACAGTCAGTGAGCCTCCAGGTCTGTTGACATCTAATCATGAATCTGAAAACAATTCTCCAGGGATCCACCCTATAAAATGTGATGCTATGATGGTAGCAACCATTAACGGGCCAACACGGTGCTATTTGATGTCTTAAGTGTTTATCATACTATTTATTCTGCTTGCCAAACATGCATGAACCGCTCCTCACTCGAGCTTCATGGGATTTAACCCATAATTTTACAGAAAATATTGTTTCTGTATATTGAGTCACACTGAAGCTATGCTCAGGAGAGCTGAATGGTGGTGACAAAATGTGTTATTACTGATCATTTCAGCAAAACACACTAGTTAACACTAGTTACCTAATCCCTAATCTCCAATAGTTAATCCAGGATTTTATGATCGCAGTATTTGACACCACCAAAATTCAACAACTCATTCATGCCTTAGACATGTATGGGATGTGTCTTCTGTACCTACGAGGTTAGATTTTTACTGCAAGTGGCACATTTTATGTGGCAGTTTTATCATTGTTTGAGGTATTATAGTACATTTATAAATATACATTTGGAGTCTATGGTCAAAATGAATGTCTCATTGGGTAAAAATGCCAAAAACATCCTCAACATAGTATTTTTCCAGGCAATGATGATGATATACAGAAGGAACCATCCGACCAATAAATGTTTTATAGATGACTTTTGTCAGAAAAACCTGCTCTGTGGACTCTTTAATGCCACAAACAACGCATTTCAAATCACTGGAGCATCATATAGAATTACTTTGACCTCAGCCTGGTGAGTTTGAGCTAAAATCTTGGATCACTAACAACCCCCTGCTCAGTAGGTCATTATAGTTTCCTGTTCACCTTAGTTATTAGACAGAGTTACAGAAGCACACACTACCACAGAGCTCTTTCCTGGTGAGCAGATAGAGCAGGTGCACTCTGACGTTGTAACTTTAGTTCCTGTGTGTTTGGACACAGTTGGCAGACGGCTACCATGTTGTTCTGCTGGTGTTCAGTTGATGGCATTGGTGTGCCACATTTACAGTATTTCACTTGAGATTGTTGAATTCTAGGCCAATATCACATCAGAGAAACTACACAGCGCCATGCCAGATTTACAATTGGGTATTTTAAAATCAGGGATGAGGGTGAAAAAGATGTAAGTCACAAAACTTACAAGCAGTATTTAGCAAGTCTGTCAAAAAATATTTTAGGAACCAATGTGTTTAAATAATTTGGTCCAATTAAATTCACATTTAAATACATCTTAAATGCTTGTAAACATTGATTTGATTCCATTGCATCTTTTGCTCATCATGGTGTGTAATTTCCGTAAAGTGTTTAATGTTTAATATACTGTAAATCTGACATATTACTGTATAAGTAACATTATTTTAGATCCTCAGTGTTTCCAGAGATATGTTTCAGTTGGAGCGGTTCCCTAGCTGGTTTGAAGTGAAGTTTGTTATTCTAGTGTTAAAGGTAACTGAATGTAGCATTTCCCCAATTACAGCTGTTTGCAATGTTAGTCTAGAAAAGCACAATGCTGTAACAAATTTCTAATGCTGCACATTTTAAAAACCTGTTCAGTTCCCTGACCACAATGCTTCAGTACATCCTTGATCAATGAGGGAGTAAAGGTGAGAAATACCAAAACATGCCCTTCAGTAAACATGATTTCTGTTTATTATTCCCAACCTCTAATGAGAACACTAATTCCTCTCCAATTTGTTTAAAAATATTAGATTAACTCCCTAATAAGTAACATGTTCACAAGCTTCAATTTACCAAATCAAGTGAAACGTCACTACAGCCAAAGCGATACAAAAGAGGAATAAGTAATTTAAGAGTTTCCATTAATTACAATGAATATTTACAAAAGATTATGACAAATGGTATTTGCTTGTTTTGCAGTACACTGACTGGGATGATGTTTAGACTAACTGGATGAAATAAAATTGATGAAATCTTGTGTCTGGCGTTTGTTCATCATGTTTAGGTGCATCCGATGGCTCCACACCGCCATCTTCTAGTCTACAGAAAGTCTCGGACACAGCCGAGTGACGTTACAAAGGCGTTTTATTCCAAGGCACATAATGTTCAAAAGACCTATGAAATACCCGGACTTGCTTAATTTGACTGCACACACACACACACATCTGAAGCCCCATGGACATTTACTAAGAAATTCACAAAAACAACAGATTGGCATAATTGTACACAGCAAGCTCTGGCAGCTACAGAACATAATGCATCATGGGACAGTGGCAGGACAAACTGATGGCTCATCAGAAAGAGGTTGCAACACTAAAAATTCAAGGAATAGCTGGACTGTAGCGTTCAGTTCCTGATATGACACAGCAGATAGTAATCCAAAATATCTTTGTAATTTTACAAGAAAACCCAAAGCATAGACAGTTAAACAGTAGCTGTCTACGATTGCAAGATGGTGTGCACAGTTTTACTTGTACAATGTGATCTTCATGAAATAATCTACTTACGATCAGCGTAAATCATGAAAACACAGAACAAAGAGTTGCATTACTCAGCGAAGTTCTTAGAAACAGTAACATCTTGCCTAGTGTGAAAGAACAAATGCCTTTACAATTTGGCCTCTTCATAACAAACTGCATTGTGACAAAAAACCTTTTTGCAACAAGCAAATAAAGTAATGCAAGCACAAACAATGTCACCCATGTAACAACTTCTGTTTAACAATGAATAACATTCACTGACAGAGATCATACATCATTAAGGAAAGATGCAAAGGGTCAACACAACTGTAGTCGGTGTCACCATTCACTCAACCTTCTTCAGGTCTTTTGAATCATTGACGTTATCTCTGTTCATACTTTGTGCACATGAAGTCCAAGGTCGCCTCTGTACAGTGCTATCTTTGGAATGTGTTGGACTTCATTATCAATTGGCACTTGAGAAACACTGACATTTACAAGTCACTCTGTTCGCGTTCTACACCAAAATCAGTTGGTTAGTCAAGACTCCTTGCGATTGACTGAGTTTAACGCTTCACCGTACTCAGGAATTACACATTTTGAGAGATTTAAAATGAAAATTGACATTTGGATTCAACAACTTAATTTTTCCACATAGGATATAATGAAAAAAAAGATAAATAAGGGTAATATAAATACTCTAGAATATAATTATACAACAGTGTTATTATACTTTTCCATTAAAATATAACTAGTGTCCACTCTTACTAGTGGCACCCCTGTTAAAATGTCTTTGGATAGATATTAAAGATTGTACTGGTGTCCACAGTGGCAGAGCTGATCATCACTGCTTCCTGGATATGAACACCTGCTTCGAGGCTCTGAAGAGGCTTCATGCCCCTGCACACACTGGGAGTGTCGGAGAAAGTGTCAAAGGGTGTGCAGTGACTTCAACATAAGATAGTTTGCGACTGAAAGAGAGGAACTCACAGCGTCCTCTGAAGTGTATATGATCAGCTGGTTGAGCTAAAAGAAAACAAGGGGCCTGTAAGCTTTCTTCAGGTCGCTCTGAGGCAACTTCAGCAGATGGAGGGGCCGTTACTCAACGTAACCCTTTCATCTTAGCATGGCCTGGCCTTTAATAAATGCAGTTACTGTCTACTTCGGCGTACAAAAGTGGCCCATGCGAGCCTTACGTATTCAGCAAAACTCCTCCTCACAGAGCGCCTCCCCCACCAGCAGTGAGTGTTTGTCGGCCTCACTGAGCACCAAGCTGTTGAGTGAGTGCTTGTCAGATCGCAGGGAGTTGATGGAGGCACGGCTGTAGTTGACAATGCGGTCCAGGAGGCTCAGTCTGGGGGAGGGACGGCGCATCTCGCCCATTCCGATGTGGACACTGACGTTGGACAGGCTGCCCTGCCGTCTGCTGTTACCCAGTCTGGCCTCCAACTTCTCAGCAGAGGGCTTAGTGTAACTAAACAAAGACACAGGAAGAAAGAAAGAGATGAAATCAGAAAGTAAAAATTGGTTTTTCTTGATTATAAAAGGGTGAAAAACAAAAGGCACGCATTAAAAGGCCTCAACAAAGCATTTCATATCTCATTACCATTTGAGTAGAAGGGAGGACAAAACAACAGAGACAGATGACAGCGCCATCGCAGCAGAGCCCATCCATGGCTGTAACACCAGTCCAATTGGAAGGAACACACCTGCAGACAGACTCATATTACTGCTGTGGTCAAGATCGCTGCCGCTGTGATGCTGACATTAAAATAAATATTTTGGCGTCACCCACCAGCAGCAATAGGAATGCCAACCAGGTTGTAGATAAGAGCAAATACAAAGTTGATCCGGATCCTCTTGACGGTCTTTTTAGAGAGGTCAATGCTGGCAACCACATCCAGGAGGTCATTCTGCAGACAAAGACAAAACAAGAGAGTCAATGAAAAGGGTAGTAATATCACAAAAATTGTGCTTAGTACAGTAATTGCTGATGTTTATAAAACTAAAATGAAACAAAGTAAAACAACACTTCACAATTCAGTGAATAAATATAATTGTCTACATTATTAGTAGTTACAATACTTCTAACATGGGAACGTATGTTTTTCTCTTTAGTTACACATATATTCCTGACTTGCAAAATATGGCATATTGCAGATTGTATATTATTTGGTATCATGGCCAACATCATGATACGGTGTTACACTGCGTGCTGTGCCGAATGTTTGATGTTTTCACGTTACCAAACAGCTGATCTGTAGACCACAGACACGAGTTCATGACAGACATTTAAAAATCGTCCAAGCTCAAATTCTCACCCTGATCAACACCACATCTGCTGCCTCTATGGCCACATCTGTCCCGGTTCCTATGGCGATGCCCACGTCAGCCATGGCCAGAGCAGGCGAGTCATTGATACCGTCACCCACCATGGCTACTCTCTTTCCTGCCTGCTGCAGCTGTTCCACCTTGGCCACCTTGTGTGAGGGCAGCACCTCAGCAAACACCTTCCTGATACCCACCTGTGAGAGAGGCAGACATGCTCAGAAACAGAAACCACAATACACTAATTGGTAGACCTTTGCAATATAGAAAAAAATATATTTGAGTAATAAAAAAATGGCTAATTTGGTTGCAGTAATATCATGATAATATCTTGGTGTGTGTTGTCTTTTTCTGTTTTAAAGGCAACAAGTTTTACATGAACATCATTTATGCTTTCTTCTCAAACCATATCACCCTTCCTAATGTTTATTATATGTATGGAGTTTGTATGAAAGCACAGATTTTCACTCTTAAAATATCATTACATTGACAACATCCAGCAACTGAGTGAAAATGTTTACACAAATAGGTAAATAATATCACCTAGAGCTCTATATCAAAATTCTGTCCATACCTGAGCAGCAATGGCACGCGCTGTCTTGCTGTTGTCTCCAGTCATCAGCACAACCTCCAGACCCATGTTGGTCAGAGTGTGGACTGCCAGCTCAGCCTCTGGTTTCACTGTGTCCGCTATAGCTATCATCGCACACAGCAGATCTACGCACAAATGAAAATAAGTATTTCCACTACATACGTTTTAGACAGGGACATAACTCTTAGCAGGCCATCAGGAAACGATGGCAAACATAATATCTCATGTTAAACAGTACTACTCACTGTCTACAGCTACCAGGACAGCAGTGCGTCCTCTGCGCTCATGCTCCGTCATGGCCTCATCTATGTCTGGTCTGATCTGCAGGCAGTTCCTCCTCATCCACTCTCTATTGCCAATCAGAACAACGTAGGTGGCTGTCTGGACAAGGCCTGCACGTAGACATCACTTTGGTTAGACAACAGCAAGGAAACATTTCCTGCGACTGTATCACTACCTACATTCATAATGAAAGGGCTAAATAAAAATCTTCCAGTATTTCTGTTGTGACTGTGACAATGTGTTTCCCAACATACTTAGTGGCTGTGGGTCCATGATGAGTGGATGGGAGCTGGTGGACATCCGGGTGTCGCTGATGTGGACGAGGACGCTGTTGCGCTGGTTGTTATCCTCGCTGTCGCTGTCCGTCTGTCTCAGCAGGGTCTCTGTGTTGCTGACTTGACATCGGATGCCACATCCCGGGACTGCCTGAAAGTCGGTGCATGCACCAAGAGCCTCTGTGCCAAGCTCCTGCACACAGACAGTAACGGATGTTTAAATTTTACATAGTACAAATCTAGACAAGAACTTGCTGGAGGCCACGTGGGGTTGAAATTTGAGGTCGAGACCAACCTGTTTGCAGTATTTGGTGATAGCTGCTCCCAGAGGGTGTTCACTGTTGTTCTCAGCTGTACCCACGATGGCCAGCAATCGCAAACGAGGCATCTTGTTCCCCTCCACAACTATCTTGACTTGGATAACCTTCGGAGCACCATATGTGATGGTCCCAGTCTTATCAAACACCACCGACTGGACCTGCCCATAGAAGGAGATAAGAGGCTGAATTGTTGACGCTATAAATCAGAGTAATATCTGGACTAACATGGTTGTGAAACCCAGGAAACCACAAACATTTCATAACGTGTTTAAATTGATAGTTGGTCCGTTACATAAGAGGCTGACTACATAGGGGTGTCAGTATATCATCCTTAACGTACCTTATGTGCCATCTCAAGTGGCTCTCCTCCCTTTATCAGGATGCCATTTTGGGCTCCAACCCCTGTGCCCACCATGACAGCTGTCGGGGTTGCCAAGCCAAGGGAACAGGGACAGGCGATGCATAACACTGTTATGGAGGCCTGGAAGGCGAAACGAATGACTGCCTCGGCCCTGGAAATGCTTTTGTCGTAACCCTGCAGGGAGGAAATGGGGCTGTTAGCTTTTCTTTCAAATAAATTACAAATCACTTTTACCTTCACTGAAGAAAAGAAAGTTAAATAGTAATATTACATTTATTCATGTCTAATTTTTTTAAATCAGTAAAAAAGGTATAGGAGGAGATTGGTACAGTCAGATATCAAGATTGAAAAGAAGACTCACAGGAAAGTACTTCTCCACTAGAGAGAAGTCTAAAAACCCAATGACGATCCAGGCGATCAGTGTAAGGAGGGATATGCCAACAATGAAGGGTACGAAGTAGCCACTGATCTTGTCTGCATACTGCTGGATAGGGGCCTAAAAATAAAATGTCACAAAATGAACGCCTGAGCAATTACCACCAAAGCAGGTAGACACTGTATAGACTGCAAACCCCATAATTCACCTTTGAAGTCTGAGCCTCTTCCACTAGTTTGACAATCTGAGACAGCGTGGTGTCCATGCCAACATGTGTAGCACTGACGAGCAGAGAGCCATTCTGGTTAATGGAGCCTGCGATCACAGAGCTCCCGGGCTTCTTAGTCACTGGCATGGCCTCACCTGCAGGCACAAAGCAACAGCTGGTCAGAAAACTCGACAGTCCAAGGCAGCAGAAAACAGAATATACTGGTGTTTTTGGCAGAAAGCACAACTCAAATAATAACCTATATAATCAGACTACATGTTCGTTGGTACTGGTAATTGATCTTTTCATATTCTACAATGATTTTCTGGCTGAATATCAATACTAACAATGTGACAAATAAAGGCTAATAATAGTTGTTGTAGTTAACTGTGTCAACATTACAACAGTAATTAGCACAATACAGGACACTCGAAAGTGAGGATTTCAACAATAAAGAATCTTATGTGGAATGATAAAAGGCATGTTCAGAGTTTATTTTGAGTATTAATTGATTTCTGTTATGTGAGTTAGTAGCTAGTATTTGACCTCACCTACCCTCTTCAGAGTAGCTCTGCAAGTCACTCAGTGTATATTTACTGTCTTTATTGCAAATTGCACACCTTTCATAGACCAATGGGAGCAGAAGCGTGTGTGAAAATTAGATCTCTTGCATTGATATTAAGCCCTTAAAAAATACTAATAGATACCACTAACTGTTACTAACCTGTGATGAGAGACTCGTCGGCCATGGAGTGTCCCTCGATGACCCTCCCATCTACTGGAAACTTCCCTCCAGGAACCACTTTCACCACATCTCCCCTCTGCACCAGCTCAACATCCACCTGCTCCTCGCTGGAACACACATGGATGTCAAACCAATTCCAATACAACGCTAGACTACTACTATTACTACACTATTGCTGTAATTAGTTTTCAATACAGCAATTAATTATGCACCATTTTATTAGTCCACATTTCTGAAATAGATCAAAATTATATTTCCTGTTTTAATAAAAGTCCAATGTGATGAACATAAAACAGGCAACTAACTTGATTTTTACATATTAGTACAGGGTAATACTGCAAAATCTAATTGTATCATGTTTCAGGGATGGCTGGTGGCATTTTCAGGAGACACAAAAAATTAAATGTGGAGAATAAATCTGAATCCCAGATGGAATTGACAAAGTATTTCTAATATTCTTACTGTGGAAACGCCATTGCAGCTGCAGTCCTTGTTATGCAATGTTGATATTTCAACGCAAACATTTAGATATGGTATCATCTATAACCAACTTAAGATATCAAAAGATTCTTGCAATGTAAATGAGCAAAGAGAACGAGTACCTTAGAATAGACGCATCACTGCTGAGAGTGACCACTGTGGCCTCGGTTGCCTGTAGAGACATCAGCTTGGACAAAGCCTCCGATGTCTTGCTCTGGATGGAAGAAGGCGCACAAAACAATCTCCAAGTGACTAATAAATTCAATCGAGGTCCTGCATTTCAACATTTCAAAAACTGAACATTAAATGTCACAGATGACAATAATGATAATGACTTAAACCTTAGCTATCTGTTCCAGCCAGCGCCCCAGGGAGATGAAGACAAAGAGCATCGGTGGTGTGTCAAAGAAGGTGATGGGGTTGACTTCTGCCTTCTCCACCATGGCCACTATTAGGACGATCAGCGAGTAGGTGAAGGCTATGGAGGTAGCCAGAACTATTAGGACATCCATATTGGCAGATCGGTGTTTAATGGCTTTGTAGGCTTGAACGTAGAAGTAGCGACCTCCGATAAACTAAAGAGGAAAAACAGAAAAGCTCATATTCATTAAACCACAAACATTTCTCACTCCCCTCTCCTGAATAAGTGCCTCTTTCCAAATCTGAATTTGTGTGTGCTGCTGAGTTTGCCATATCGTGTTTCCTGGAAACATCCCTCCGATTTACCTGTACAGGCACACAAAAGAGGAAGGAGAGGAGGTTCATGACGGAGAGGCCTGGGAGCAGCTGTCTCTCCAGGAACATGGTGGAGTGGTAGTGGTTGCGGTCCTCCATTGTGGTGTTGTGTTCATGTGAAACACTCATGCGGTGGTCCATGATAATCATGTAGGTCATCATGCCCATCACAGGCACACAGAAGAAAAAGCTCACAAGGAAAGATTTCTTCCACCTTAGAGAGTGGAGACAGTTGTGTTAGAAAAATGACCTTCATTCCCATCCTATTCCCTCATATATATTTAGGTTTCTTCATATTACCTCATGTTTTTGTTTATTCCCCAAATTGAGTTCTTTTAAGCTGAAATGAAGCTCTCTAAAGCCTTAAATAAGTATTAATTAATATTTTCTTTAACACTAGTGGTCCAAGCTATATCAAGTTCTAGAGAAACGGGGTGTTGTAATAACAGAATCATTGTGTAACGTTGTTTCCACCTCTGTACAAACATTTTTAGCAGCTGCCGGCCCAAAAACAGAACTGTTTTTTTAGAAAAAGTAAGACAAATTGTTGACTCATAGAAAAATAAAAAGAACATTTGGTACAATCTGACAACACACTTGTCACGGGAACTAAGTTAGAGTAGGAGAGATGGATTGAAATTCATAAACAAGCATAAATGGGGGCTCTTGCTACTTACTGTCGTATCTCTTTGCTGTGGTCCAGGTGACTGGCAGTGCGGTCTCGCTTTACCAAAGATGCATCAAACCCCAGATTCTAAAAGTAACAGTCAATCTGCTGATCAAGTTTCATATCCTTATCATTAAGTACTTCATACAGAAAACGATTCAAAATTTCACAAATTCTCTGGTATGCATGTATATCAATTGGTGTTAACATGCAAAGGGAACATTGCTAAAAATAACTGAACAAATGCATAAATAACAGACAGAGAAGGGAATAATACCTCGACCAGCTTGATGATGTCTCGCGGCCCTATAATTTCCAAGTCGTACTTAATGTGTGCCTTGTTGGTTGCCAAGGCGACAGAGGCATATATAATCCCCTTTTCTCTCATGAGGCTGGATTCGATTTTGTGAACACAAGAGGCACACGTCATTCCCCTGACCTGAAAGAAGGTGAAGAGGAGCAGTCAAGAAGATAAAGGAACAAAAATATATTAAAGAGAGGAACAGAGATGATTTATTTCATCCATTGAAACGAAGGTCGCGTGCATTAGAAAGTCTTCTTCTAGTCTTCAACTAGTGATGGAAATGTTTATTTATGGAATTCATATTGTGGAAACGTATCTTGTCTTCTTAATACAACACGAACATAATGTCAATGCAACCTACTGCAACCTAATGCAACTCACCACTAGTTCGAGGTTTCCATCTAAACCTTCATAGTCCTCCATAACAGAGGCGGTGAAGCCCAGCTCTTTCACACACTCGGCTATCTTCACAGGGTCGATGAGTTCAGGGTTATAGCGCACCTCTGCTTTACTGGCCATTAGCGCTACCAGAACCGAGATGATACCTGAACAACATTAAAGATTTTCTCATTAGTCAAAGCATTTAGGTGACTAATCCACATTGAAATATTTCTGTGTTTTCACACACACACCAGTTTCATTCTTGAGGTTTCGCTCAATGTTTGCCACGCAGGAGGTACAGGTCATCCCTCCAATCTGTATGTTGCATTTAGAGGGCCTGTCTCTGTTGCATCCCTGGGGGATTTCTTTGTGCAGGTCACTATCCAGCTCCTTGTCTTTCACAGGTGCTAGACTCAAAGACTTCGAGATGTTTGGATTGGGTGCAGGCAGCAGAGAATTGGTCTCTGTAGACAACAAATTACAGTTTTAATAAGGAAAGCTAAATTTGCAGTTAGTTGTGATGTCTTAGCCTCACAGCTCAAGTACCCCCACCAGCTGAGGAGCATCCAGAGGCAACAAAGGCAAAATTTAGATCATCTTCAGGCAATTGTTAAAACACTAGAATACAACTGTTTTAGCCATTTCACTATGTGAGAAATTAGCTGACTCAACAACCACAACATCTATCCCCTCACCAGGTAGGAAGGCATCAAAGCCCATGTCCTCTATGGCCTCCCTTAGCTCCTCTGGTGTGGTCAAAAGGGGATCATACTCAAAGATCCCCTTGTGATTAGCCAAAGAGACATGGGCTGACATCACCCCCTTCCTTTTGGAGATCATGCCTTCGATGGACTGGACACAAGAGTTGCATGTCATGCCCTCAATGTGAATATCAACTACAGATGACAGAGGCTGTGTAAAACAAGACTGTGAGGCAGCAGGTTTGGCCTGCGTTGCTCCTGCATGCAGAGGTGACGATAAGGCAGGCGTGGGTGATGTGGATACAGGACTGAGAGGGCCAGAGGAGTCCCAGGTTTGTGTCTTCAAGTTTCCTGGAGGCAGCGCCTCAATGGCCTGCTGCAACTGAGAGACTGTGACCTTTAGAGGATCATAGCAGATGGAGGCCTTCTCCTTCTCCAGACAGACCTCCACAGAGGAAACACCAGGCAGCATAGTGATATTGTCTTGGACATTGACCACACACGAATGGCAGTGCATGCCTTTCACCCTGAGCGTGATAAGTGTCGTGTCTATGAAGATTTCTGTCTCCTCTGATGTCTCTGATGTGGAAGAAACAGTTGGTTTTTGAGAATCGACAAAACGTCCGATTTCTCTGGGGGACAGCTGCAGTGGGCAAGGCTTGGATTTGACAAACGCCTTGAAGCCGGCCACAGCAATCTGGTCGATGATGGTTTCAACAGTGATGAGGTAAGGCATGTACACGATTGTAGCTTCCTGAGTCTCTAAAACAACTGTGGAGAAAAATAAGACATGATAAAGTTAAAAATACAAACACAAAACATAAAGCACTTTAAAAGAAAGAAAATATTTGACTACAACAGGAAGTGACTGTGCATGAAAAGTGACGGCAGATGCTTATAATTAATGAGGCATGCAAAATATAGTTAAATAAGTTAAATTCGACACCTTTTAAGACCTTTTCAACATATTTTAAGACTGCAACTCCACAAGTTGTAAGTGGTTATCAGCAACACACCTTACATTTACAGTACTACACCAGTACATTTATAATGAGATTGCAGAAGAGTCTTAGCTTGACCTAATTCAGATAGCCCGGGAGGAAAAAAAACTTGAGAATAAAGTAGTGACTAACTCAAAGGCAAGGTTTATTAAAGTAATAGTCACATACTCACACTGTCTCTCACTCACACATAAATTATATTAAATCATAAAGGCCTTGACAGTCTGTCTGAATCTACGTTACAAAATATAATCAAAAAATAAAGTGTAGATTAAGACATTTTAGTACTTTTCAAGGGTCTTAATTCTTTTTGTCTTAATTTTTTTTTTCTTTCTTTTTAAAGACCCCACGGATACCCTGTAATTTCAAATCCTGTTAGTTAAGAGTGGACAGATCCTTTGCAGTTATTGCACCGAGGCTCTGGAGCGACCTGCCCGAGAAAACCAGGCTGGCTGAGTCGATAACATCTTTGAAATCTCTTCTGAAAACATACTTGTATCGGAGATAATTCAAGCATTAGTTGTCTTTTAATTTCTATTTCTGTTTCAATAAGGTGACTAAAATTTAATTATTTTATAATGTATTGATTTTAATTTGCTGCCTTGTGTGAAGCACTTTGTAACGAGTTTTGTAAAGTGCTCTATAGACAAAGATTATTATTATTATAAAACTGTGTCATGAGGATAGAATTTCTGGAAATGTTAAATTTTCTTTGAAACAATGTATCTCAAATATACAGCTGGCAGCATATACAACCAGTTTATACACAATTACTATTCTGTCCTCAGCAAACATAATCCCATCTGTCTCACATGTCACTGCTTACAACAATACCAGTGAAAGGATTTCATGAGTCAGTCAAATCCCACTGAGCTACCTGTCTATGGTCACCATACATAGAGCCTGACATACTCAATGACATGACACTTCTTATCTATAAGATGTGCAGCGACTGTGTTACAACATAACTTCTAGCTCAGATAGTGAGTAAATATATGACTAAAAGCTTGTGAACAGGTGAAGTACATCACCTTTGATCTTTTCAATCCCTTTCAGTTTTCCAATCTTTCCTTCAATAGTGGTGGTGCAGGAATGACAGGTCATTCCTTCTATCCGCATCTTCATGAGTGTCACCCCGCCTCCCGTAGTGTGAGATGGGGATAACGATGGGCCTTTTTGCTTTGGGTTGCTGGGTGTGGGGATCTCCAGAGACACAACACTGGCCACCACCTCATTCAGCTGCTGCGAAGAAGTCAGGGAGGGAACGAAGGAGACAGTGAGACCCATCTGGTCCGGGCTCTCCCTGACATCTAGCACTCCTTCAATCTGGGATAGCTTCTCCAAAGCCTCCTGTTGGGCTGCAGGTGCCAGGCCTGAGGTGGGGATCAGTTGGGTATCTGTAGAGACGGGTGTGGCTGCGCTGGACCCTGAAAGACTTGATTCAAAGCCCATGTCCTCGATAGCCACCGACAGAGACTCTGGGCTCTGAAGGCTGTGGTCAAATATGACAGCAGCATTCTTCTGTTCTAATGACACCTACAAAAAAAAAAGTCAAGTTATGGGTTAAATAAAAAGTAAATATAATATGAAGTATATTCATAAACCTTTAAAGAAATGTGGGGGAAAAAAAAAAAATAATCAGGCTAATAACTATCAAAATAAAAAAGGTGATACAAGTGGCTTTCCATCTTTAAATTAATAACAGCATGTGTAGAATTTTCTGATAAAACTGTAGCAAGCACATTAGTAAGTCAATAAAACAGTTTGTTTGCCTTTGGCAAAGTGCTGGATTCCGTATGTTGTTCATGTCAGAAAGCATTTCAATAACTTATTTAGATACTGTACAAATGTCTTGCCTTATGTGACCACATCTACTTCCTTCTATTCAATTTCTGTTAATGACATTTTTACAGCCATAGTTGCAATGCAACGTCACAATATAAAAAAAAGGCAAAGTGAGTCCATGCCTTTGGTAAGCTCACAGCATGATGACCCTTAGTTCTTCCTCTTCAGCAAGAGGGAAGCATGTGACACACTGAAGGGATCACTTGACTGAGTATTACAACCCACAGTAGGGGTTTAGTAGTAAATGAATGTGCCTAGCTGCATGTTGGATTATGCTTTTTTTCTGAGAATGAGAGATGGGGAGGGCAAAGAATGAGACAATGTTGTACCAAGAAACCTATATTATGTCTATATAAATTAATTTAAAATGACAGTGGAACTAAATTCTCTTAATACACAAATGCCATTTCCTGTGGGTATAGACTCTGCATCGACCTACTGTCACAGTCCGGCAAAAGGCAGACCTCTATCTGGAACACACTATTACGTTATCTTCTCATTTAACCTCAGCCTGAGGCGTAAACAAATAATAAAGAAAACAGCAGGGCACCACTATTGCCAGTTAGCTTTCTCTCATGGCGACATTCACGTTACTTGGTTGTGAATCAGACCAGCTACTCCTGAGGGAGGAAGACTGTGGGATAAATCAAATTGCATTAGCCTAAAATGGGCAGGAACCTTTAGTTAATATAATAATGGATACATATATGCCTTTTCCACAAGGTTCAAATACTCTATTTTACGATACAGATGACATGGTACAACATCCATGGTAGACATTTCAGATCCTGGATTTAAACTGTAAGTGCCCTGCAAGACATTTTAAGAATTTCTCCTCAATGTGGAAAACAATTACTGAATGACACTAAACGTACTTTTTACATTTAATGTCATTCAGCAATTGTTTTTGTTCTTTTAATCTTTCCAATGACTGCATTTACCTTTATATGTATCACACCAGGGAGAGACCCGATGCGCTGCTCTATGGACTGGACAGAGGAGCCGCAAGTCATACCCTCCACTCCAAGGGAGACTGAACACAGAGTGACTTTCTGTGTCATGATTGGGCAGTCTAAAAGGACACAAGAAGAGCAAAATATATTTTCTAACATATAACTGCACATCTTTGGCTTTAAAATAAGAACATAGGAGGGAGAGCACCACAAAGTCTTTGCAAAAGATGAAAGAGACACAGGTAGGCTCTTCTCTCAACATGTAAAATTTAAAAAAAAACCAAAACAGTCTACTAAAAACTGTCATGTTAAAATCTTGGAGAGGAAAAAAAAAAACATAAGACAGAGTTCTATATACATTTGAAATATGGTTATATTGTACAATACCATAATATATATAAAATTCAAACTTTTAATAAAAATCAAAAGAAACAGTTAGTTACCGAGAGCTGTGGGACCTAATAAATATGACGACTATCAGCTTCTCTTGAGTTTTGGGAGATAGCTGCCACACCAACACAAGGTCATCTCAGTTCTCAGTCTTGATCATATGGACTATAGCCCTTTAGGTTGTAATGACAGCCATTCATCATAAACTGAGAAGTCTCATAGTCAAACATTTCTGAGATTTGACACAAGTTTACATCTGGGACACATAATGAATACCATTCATGGACGGATAGGACAGAAAACCGGCTATGACTATAAAACACATTTCTTCCTGAGGATGAACTCAAACTTCGGTCTAATAAGACAAATGCAACTCAATAACTATTAAAACTGCAAAAGTAACATGAAAGTTGTTTTTTTAGTAAATAAGGCAGCTGACCATCAAATATAATTAGCTACAGGCAAACTTAATGGTATCTACAAAGATTTGTAACGTTAGTTTTGTGACTTTTCATTTAGTTAGATTTAAGGCAGCTAACGGTAAGCTAGCCTGACAAAGCTGAATCATTTCGTAGTTAAAACATTCTAGCTGTCGCCTGCTTGTTGCTAATCTCACGAAACAATGTAGAATCTCTCTCCCTAGCCTCTCAGACAAAATGTGCCGTCTGTTAAAACACAACTACTGTTTGCAAGAAATGCCCAACTCCTACCTTATTCAAAGGGATGTCACTATAGTTAGCTGCAGGCTACTGTCGCTGGCTGTGAGACTGTGGGGCTCAATTTAGCTAGCAAGCTAGCTAGCGTCTTCTCTTCGCCCTACGTTACAAGCAACACAACAGCCACGTCGTGGCATAGTGCTGCCTGCGAGGAATAACGACGAGTGCTGAAGTAATAGCTTTCTTCCCCTGTTATCACAGAAGCCAGCTCTCCGAAGCTGTTTTCGTTTCTACTTCTCATGCCGACGTGACTGACGTTCCCACATTGCTGCGTCAGTGCCAAGGGGCGGAGCCGCGCGAGGAAACCCATGGCAACAACGTCGTAAACGTCGCCCTCTATCGCACCTCCCAGGTTCGTGTGCAGCTGTTATCACTAAAACCACATTCTGTTCTATCTCATGTGGGAACTCTCTCTGACATTTTATTAGACTAGGCCTTATACAGCTCTGGGGAAAAAATTAAGAGACCACTCCAAATTTTCCAAAGGTCATTTTACTCAAACACATACCTATAAATAGTAAAACCAGAGAACTGATCATTTTGCAGTGGTCTCTTTTCCAGAGTTGCAGATTAGTCATGATTTTTGGAAGGTTTGTGGCAATGGGTTTCCCAAGGGCATAGCCTGAGAAGTGCACAGATTAATTTCTTGAGCAGCCCTTTTTCTCCTTTGTCCCTTGTTTAGTCCTTCCCTTTCAACACTGACTAGTTATTGTACCCCTGTCATGTCCCCTGTATGGTCAGGATCCAGAATGTGTCTGTGAAATGTGATACATAAGTAGTCAGACTGTAGACTGACAAAACTGGAGGCCCCACTGTTGCCCAGCTTTGAAAAATTACACTGGTAATGTCTGTGTTGACTGACCAGTCCAGTTTACACTGACCTGCTTGTGCTTGATCTGCTGGTGGCTGCTGGCCCCAATAGGGATGAATGTTGAATAGGGTCAAGTATCTTGTTAACTGGCCAGAGGGGTCCTGTTTTATTTGTGGGAGATGACCTGTTGGACCTGGGAACTTCTTGCTGCTTTACTCCTCCATCCATCCTCTAAGTCAGCGTGCAGGATCCACTGGACACAAATACATCCATCAACAAAACATGCAGGCATCAACAGAAGCACAAACAATAGTCACGCACATTGTTTGTGTTGGCTATAATACAGTGGTTGCCGATTGCTTTCACACTGAAAGTGAATGCTTAGACAAAAGCATCAAAACCTTTCACTTTTGTAACCATGCCTTAAACAAAGGCACAAGTACAAACACATGTTCTGTTTTGCACTTCATTTGCAATTCAGCAAAAACGCTACACACTGTTTGTTTATTTTTTATACATTAGACACTTCGTTCACGAATGAAATCACTTCTATTCAAACTGCACAACATACCTGAAATTGGCAACACACAAACACATGAAAACACTAATACACAAAATGAATAGCTATCAGTCGGAGTCTTAGCACTACAAGTAGGCCTCAGGTAAGCACACCTCTTTTCTGAGAACTTTGCAAACATGTGGCCAGACCTTAACTGAAGGCAGGGTTCCCACACCTTCTACCCACTCCCTTACAATACAATGTTTTGTTTACCATTGCACTGTACATTTACCGTAATTATTTTTGTTTCGGTGAGTTACTGGAACAATCTTTCACAGAAGCCTGTATGAGAAAACTAAAAGGTATACAAAGTAATAAAGACAGCAGTGTTTTGTATAAAGTACATCAGCGTGTTGTTGCTGCTTTGAAAGAGTAACGCTGCATCTGGGTATTGTTTTGTTGTATTGTTGGGTTTGGGATTACAGCATTTCATTTTGACATAGAAGTGAGATGTTTGTCTCCAAGTGTTGTGTCTTATTTGGCTTGCGTGAGTGTGAGTTTTGACACGATGTGTCAAATTCCGCAACAAGTATGAAAGCAGCAGGAAAAACAAATGCAAACATGAAGATGCACCATTAAACAATCCCGCCTATCAAAGCTAAATTCAAGATCAGTGCTCAACAGATTATCTGAGAAAAGTTTTGAATTTCTTTTTCAATGTTATTCTTCCAAAACTGCATGTGATGGCCAATGCTGTCCAAATTCATTCACCACATAATTTAAAGCACCACATATATGAATCAGTTTGCTCTGAAAGGTTAACAGGAACCCAACACTGAGCATCCAGCATTATTCTGTAAAATATTACCAGAGGTTAAACCATTGCTTATTTTCAGGTTCCCCTGCCACTGCAACCCCTTCTAAATGGTGTAAACGTACTGTATTCAGTTTAATACCCGAGTTTCTACTTGTCGGAGCATTCTGTAACATTATACAATAAATATATTGTTTGTTTAATAAATGTATTAAACATTATGCTATTTAATATGCGCAAGTTTAATATTTGCGTGTCAATAAACAAGTGGAGGTAAACAGCCTTTAGTGGACCCGCTGTGTTCCTGCAGTCATGATGTTGGTTCAGCCGTTCGGATCCATGTTGGCTCACGTGTAACGGCTGCGCCCGCCAAGCTGTCCCTAAAGCCGAGAGCAGAGCTTATTATGGGAGCTGCCCCTGCTGTCCTACATCAGCAGTGGCCAGCATTTCTCCTGTCAACTCCCGCCATGGCTCCAAGTGAACGCTGTCAGAGCACAAACCCGATTGGAGAGGGCTGTTAAGCGTGTTCATGTAAGTAGCACGAGTTTTATTGGAAATGATGTGGGAGTTATTATTGTGTGCGCAGAAAGTAACGTGTTCACCTGGCACCACAGGTGGTGTTTTTCTATTTCGTTCAGCTCAGTTCAGTTCCAGCCTTCAGCATCAAATGCGTTCCTTAACTCACCTTAATGATACGATAATAATAATAATGACATTAGTCATGCACTTTAAGATATGTCTGAAACTACACAGAGTCACAAGAGTATGAAGCTTCAAAACATGTTGTACATTGTTATTTATAGGCGGGACCAACATACCTGTAAGAAGAGTTTGCAAGCTCAGTGTTTACTGGTGGAACCTGTAGCTGAAGCCTCAGAACAGGTTTGGTTCGTGAGACGTGAAGATACATAAAATCTTATTTTATTTAGAAGACAATTATAAATAAGCAGGAGCACATGATGAGTCTTCAAAAAAAAGAATCTCAGCTCACATTCAGATAAAGACTGTAATGCTGTGGGAAATAAGTTATGAACCTAATAGCTGAGTGGGTGACAGAGAGGTTTTAGACTGGTGGTTTGTGCATGCTGTGCAGATTTCATCAGTATACACTGGCACTGAGGGAAACATTGCTCCGACAAGACTAGGGAATAATCTCTGTAAAAAGGCATCAGCATCACTGCATTTTGACACATTTATTTTGAGTTTGCCATTATTCAGCATCCACTTTATCTAGTTTACTGTGTTCGACTACTCATAGATGCTTCAGTAGCTGCAGGTTCTCTCAGCAGTGGCAAGTTTCATGTTGAGAATAACATCAGTTGTTATTGTTTTGTGAAACAATATACATTTACTTTTATCAGTTTTAAAACCAAGTTTTATTTTAAAGGGACATTTCTGAAAGTGGTTCAATAGCCAGTTTATAGATTGAGTGTTAGGTTATAGGAGGACAACAGCATTGGGCTCGAGTGTGAGTCTGTGCAAACTCATGGGATCTACTGATGAGAAAACTTAGGAACTGTCTGCAAGTTTGCAAATGAGCGATAGTTTCTTTAAAAATTCGGTAATCAATGGAAGAACATGAGCAAATTTCAATGTACTTTGCATTTTCACTGAAATTAGTGGTAGACTTATGAAGTATATATTTAATTTTGATTGATTCATTAGAGTTGATACCAAGGTGTGTTAAAAGGTAAAAGTTTAAAAACAAACATTTTCAGTGACAGAGTAGTTGCACAGACTCTCAGGTTGTAATACACTATTAAAAATCAAAGAATAGCATGCAAACATGGATGTATACACTGTGCATAGATCATTTTACTGTTTGCATTTAAACTGTCAACAATTCCTAATCTGATGATCTCACAACATGCCGATTTGTTTCAGGATGAAACGAGGAAGGACAGATCTCAAATCAAAGTGTCAGACCTTCCCCTCCCATGAGGAGAGGGCTAAGAGACAGAAGTGGAGGGCGTCCAGCTTTGCCCTGACTTCTTCAGAGGACTGGGGTAACCTGCCGCACCACGTGGTCCTGCAGATCTTCCAGCATCTGTCCCTCGTGGACCGGGCCAGGGCCTCGTCTGTGTGCCGCTGCTGGAATGACGTCTTTCACACCCCAGACCTGTGGAGGAGGTTTGAGTTTGAGCTCAATCAGCCGGCTACGTCTTACCTGCGCTCCACTCACCCTGACCTAATTCAGCAGATCATCAAGAAGCACGCCCAGCACCTGCAGTACGTCAGCTTCAAGGTAAGAGCCTTCCCTGCTGTCGCACATTTCTCCTCTCCGTTCGCCTCCTCTACTTTCACAACACAGCTGTCTCAAAAACAATATGTGCCCTCCTTAATCCAAACCATCTGCTGCAGAAAAAGTAAACTCATCAGCTGCCTCGGCATTAGCGGGCTTAACACATCTAGCCGAGATTATTCTTACACCTCCATCTTTCCATTCCTCATTTTTGTGTGTGTTTCTTACCTAAATGGTGAATCACTGCTGGTAAATCAGGTGGACAGTTGCACAGAATCTGCAGAGGCGGCCTGTGACATTCTCTCCCAGCTGGTGAACTGTACCATTAAGACCCTGGGGCTGATTTCCACAGCGCGGCCCAGCTTCATGGATGTGTCTCAGGTAAGAAACTGCCTGTGCTTCATGTGCACATCTCAACACGTTCACTGCCCGATTTGTTATACACAAAGAGCTGTATTAGTCACATCACATATGCCATTTGCATGTCAAGCTGAAGACTGTAATCATCTCCCTCATAATAAGTTACTGTACCGTAACTTTGGTCTGGTAGACATATCCTTAATTCTTTCAGTTTTTGCAAAGATTCTGCAAATTTATTTGTTAAAAAAAAACAATTAAAATGTTATAAGATGTTCTGTTTTAATGAGATGTGTTTGTCCTTCCTCAGGCCCACTTTGTGTCTGCACTGACAGTGGTGTTTGTCAACTCCAAGTCCCTGTCCTCCATCAAGATTGATGATACGCCAGTGGACGACCCGTCCCTGAAGGTGCTGGTTGCCAACAACAGTGACACCCTGAAGTTGCTGAAGATGAGCAGCTGTCCTCATGTCTCCCCAGCAGGTAACTATACTTTTTTTAAAGGAATATCCTTGTTTAATTTTTACTGGTTAGTACACTAGGCTCCCAGGCTAAGGAATGGCTGTTTTTTTAAAGCTTCTGTTGACATTCAGATGTTCAGACTTCTCTTCCTGTCCTCAGGTATCCTGTGTGTTGCAGACCAGTGCCATGGACTCAAGGAGCTGGCGTTGAACTACCATCTCCTGAGTGATGAGCTCCTGCTTGCCCTCTCCTCTGAAAAACACGTCCACTTGGAGCACCTGCGCATTGACGTGGTGAGCGAAAACCCCGACCAGACACATTTTCACACCATCAAAAGAAGCAGCTGGGAGGCTTTGGTCCGACACTCACCTAAGGTCAACATCGTCATGTACTTCTTCCTCTATGAGGAGGAGTTTGAGCCCTTCTTCTGTGAGGAAACTCCTGTCACCCACCTGTACTTTGGCCGGGCAGTCAGCAAAGAGATGCTGGGCCGCATCGGACTGAACTGTCCTCGGCTGGTGGAGCTGGTGGTGTGCGCAAACGGCATCGAGCCCCTGGATGAGGAGCTGATCCGTATAGCCGAGCGCTGCAAAAGCTTGACAGCCATCGGGCTGGGCGAGTGTGAAGTGACCTGCAGTGGCTTTGTGGAGTTTGTAAAGATGTGCGGGGGCAGGCTGACTCAGCTGTCAATCATGGAGGAGGTGTTGATCCCAGACAGCAGCTACAACATGGAGCAGATCCACAGTGAGGTGTCCAAGCACCTGGGCCGCATGTGGTTCCCTGATATGATGCCCCCCTGGTAGGCTGACATGAAGCCAGAGTGGGGGGGGGACACTTACATGAGAGTGTGCCCACAGTTTACTGTTTTTTTACTGTTCAACTAAAGCTTCAGGATCAGACTGCAGAGTAATTTGCTCTTTTTGGATGAAGAAGAAGTAGGCGAGAGACAGATTCTCTGTCATCAGTGCTCTTGGCTGGCTTAGTACAAGGTGGGTCAATTCTAAAGCTGTCACTTGTATTTTTACCTTCTGTGAATTTGGTGTAAGACTAATATTGCTCTCACTTAAAAACACTGGCTGACTGATTTCTGTCTGGCTACCCCGCGATCACTCAGCTTTCTTACTCTGCACCTATGAAGCTGTGATGTGAGAATTTGGATGTATTAAGCTCTGACAGCCTGTGAAGGACTCACTCTCTCACTGTAACCTTTCAGCCGTTGCAAGCAAAGGATGTGGGTCTGCCATCTGCTGGCTGTTTATGTTAAAAGCATCACACTTCATAATTTATCATTTAGTTATTTATTATTTAACAGCATCTCACACACTGAATCGTCTTTTTAAAGGAAAGGTCCACCTTCATGTACTTTTACGTTGCCACATATCATCAGTGTATGTTGTTCAATGAATTACAGGTCTTATTTTGAGGTGAAATGTTGTTTTGTTTTTTTTTACCTTATTGCTAAATCTCTTTAAGTCTCAAATTGCCTCATCTACTCCTGCTAAAGTTACAGGATACAGTTTTAGAGACCCAGCCTTGAGTTGGTGCATCCAGCTGTTGGCAGAGAGATCAGTATCAGTACTGATACTACTGCAGCCCAGAGAGAACAAGAGATTCCAGTTGAGTCAGAGAGTCACACCTTCATGGGAAACACAATTTTGTATTCTTGACCATTTATGTTTGTGTCAGTGGAGACTTTAATATTTCATCCTAAACAACAACATTTTAATTTGGTTGTCAGTTGTTGAACGTCACTTGCAATATCTGAAAGTATGTTATTTCATTTAAATGGTGTTATAACATATTTATAACATACACTTTATTCTTTAGACTTCCAAACCATTAATACTGATGATCCTCTGTCAGCTGTTTTCATTTAAAATTTTTTCAATGCTGAAATTGATTTTATTCTCTATTCAAATTGGCATTTAAAGCTTATATTTTATGCTTATAGTCTGAAATGTAAGTTGATGAGACTATAGTTAAACTATCAAGCTCCATTCCTGCTGCACTGCAGATATCTCCATGTAATGTTTGTCATTATTGTCATCTTCTGTCCTGTAATCCTCAAGAATAAGATAAAACACAACCAAACAACAAAATGGTTGCTGTAATACAATGAACATCACCTACAGTATTTAGTAATGCTAAAAATTGTGTTAAAGTGTTTATCTTTTTAAGTTCTGTTTTCAAAGGTTTGCATCAGAAACATGCAGGATGTGAAATGAAAAATATTTTTAATATTTTTTATTATTATTTCAGATGTACTTTTTTATTTTTTATTATAGATGATCAACCCAGTTCATCTA
This sequence comes from Gadopsis marmoratus, assembly GCA_036023855.1. Taxonomy (NCBI): domain Eukaryota; kingdom Metazoa; phylum Chordata; class Actinopteri; order Centrarchiformes; family Percichthyidae; genus Gadopsis; species Gadopsis marmoratus. The sequence goes on along the minus strand of JAVQJF010124568.1, from coordinate 17,838 downwards.
GGAGCACTGGCTAAAGCAGATGAACATTTCCATTCCATATGTCTTTACTGTGTTTAAAATAGAGGCCTTTGTGCCAAGCACTATATTTCTTTTACCACAAGGTACACATTTATTTTTGTGCAAATTTACTGGTGCACAAAACAGGCCCACAGTATCCAGTGCCACACTGTACCATGTGATACATTAAAACAAATGCAAAGATTTGCCTTGTATTTGTTTGTTTGTCAATTAAATTGACCAGTGAATGGCTTGTGCAGGTCTGCTTCTATGTAACTGCTATTTATTTGACTTAGGCTGCATTTAATTCGCAATAAATGTTACATATGCTCACGGCTATAATACAATCAATCCTCATCTTTCTGACTTTGTCCCATTTGACCTTTCTGCAGCTGTTAATTGTCAACACTAGGGGGCAGCAATGACCTAACTGGAGGCAGTGGGCTCTTACATAAGCAGAGCTGCTACTGTAGAGTGAAGTGTGCCAGTGATAACTCAGCCCTTTTTACAAGTGGATTCGGCTTGTGCACACTCCATTTCCATGAAGAAAAAATCATCAGACTTTGTAGTCTTTGTAGACCTTTTCTTCTGAGTCTTCTGAACTGATCTTGTTGCTTGTTTGATCGAGATGCTGCTTCTGGAATAAGGTGATGCTAGGCACACACACACACACACACACACACACACACACACACACACACAAACACACCCACACACACACCTACATACACACACTTTGTAAAAAAAACTAAATTTGATTGTCCACAGCAAATTCTACAGATGTACAAAATAAAATACGCAAAACTAGTCACAGGCCCAGCCTATAAAAACATTCATTCTGTAAACCACATGTGTGTGTTTACCTCAGTGACAGGCTGCATTGTGACTGTTTAGGGTAACTAGGTGAAAGGAATATATTAAACCAGCTAAGCATTTTGTTCTGGAAAGGTGCCACATTTTGGAGGGGTGGGTGGCATGACTAATTGGGTTACCACTGTGCTCTGAAAACCCATCAGGAAAGTAACAGGCTTATGTGTTCACTATGGTAGCTTGTTATGAGGGCCCTACGTGCTTTGTTACAAAATTAACTCGTCACCCCAATCGATGATTTGTCAGAGAGGAAGAGTATTTCTCCCTGATTGCTTTTATGTAAGAACCCCCCCCCGCCCCATGAAACATAACTCATTATTCTATACTGGAATAGAGCCACTCATGAGTGTCGCATGAGTTCAGAATATTTAAAATGCTCTAACAACGAGTCTCTGTTTCTCATGTTTGTAGAGGCCTCTGCCAGTTTTCAGTGATGACATTCAGTGTGAATACATCCCCTATGATATCAGAGTTGGTGGGAGATTGGGGATACATGTCCACAGGGGTCTCCAGTGTGGGAGAGGGTGGGGTAGACAGCCTGGAGCGTTTGGTCTGCCCTCTAACCCTGAAGCTGCTCCACTCCTTGACCCACTGGTCCCTCGCGGAAGGGTCCAGTCGGTCCAGATGCCTGGCTTGCACGAGCGGGGAGGGGGCGATAGAGTTCCTCAGCACGTGAAACATGTACCTGGGGGAGAGAGTGCAGTGGTGAGAAAGTAGGCCAGTGAAAAATATGCGGTCCTTTGATGTAAATCAGAGCATTCCCTCTAAATATCAGCACTTTGAGACACATCAGCAACCAGGAGGAAGGCCGAGCAGTCGTTCCTGAACAATTAACATTATTTACTTACAAGTCAGCCTAGACTGTCTAACAATTACATAGCAGTTAATGATCTGTGCAAGTCAAATACATACTCCAAAAATAACACATAAATTATGAGGTTGATTGGGTTTAAACAGGGGTGGAGGAAGACTAGAAGAGTGGTTTCAGACCTCTTTGATTTAATGTGACCCCATAAAATGACCTACTTGTGATCCCTCATCATAGGTTATCTATACAGTACAAAAGTATTAGCATTACAATATACTTAAAGTACCAAAAGTAAAAGTACTCATGCTGTTTCATTTCATAATAACATTTATGATATTATTGGATCATAATTATTGATACATTAATTACTTTAGGTGGGGCTTATTTTAATTACTTTATGTACTGCTGGGTAGCTTGTGAATTTCCTCCGAGGATCAATAAAGTCTCATCTTAACCACTAATAATACATCATTTATTTGTTGATTATATTTTGTTTTATTAATTGCAAATCTAAAGCTATTAGATAAATGTAGTGATGTGAAAAGTACATTATTTCCCTCTGAGATGCAATGGAGTAGAAATATAAAGTAGCATAAGAAGGAAACACTCAAGTAGAGTACAAGTATTTCAAAATTGCTCTATAGTATAGCTCTAAGTATAGTGTGTGGAGTCATTTTTCCTTTGCTGGTTGTTTTATTTGTAGGATTTTTAGAGGCCTAAAGGGGTGGAAGTATCCAGTATTTCACACAAAAAAAGTTACATTAGATAAAAGTAAAAAAATATTAAAAAATCTGTTTCTTATTTCTCTAATCATATTGGGACCCCTCAGATTGATTTTGGGACCCCCAGGGGAAACACTGGACAAGAATATCAAAATAAAGATTATTCTAACGTTTAGTTACATATTGAGTTGAAACAATAGTTCAATAGTCAAAAGAAAACGTCTGGGCACCTATTTTGACTGCTTTTCTCTGTTTTGTGTCATAGTTAATTGAATATGTTTGGGTTTTGGAGTGTCGATCAGACATCGGACATTCAAAGACGTTACCGTGGGCACAATCTGCTGCTTATATGCTCTTTAAAGATATGCAATAGTGCAAGGCAGGTACATCTGATTTACAATTAAAAGCTTAACCTAGAGAATCCCCCCAGCAGAATTACAAATGTCAAGTACATAAAAAAAGCTACTCTGTGACAATGACATGGGCACATTAAATTACTTTCCCCCCTCTGGTGACAGACACAGGGAGGATAACACTGATGGTACCTGGGAAGCAGAGCCACCACAGTAGTGATGATGCAGATAAGGTAGAACATGGGGTCAGCCATCTGGTTCTGGAGGATCCAGTACGGGTTGGCTGGAGGGTTGCAGGTGACGCAGATGCCGCTGTAGGCAAGTGACACAATGAGGTAGAGCGCCACGCTGCCCAGCATGATTACCCAGTGAACCACCGTCTGCAAGGCAGATGCATAAAACAAGCAATTAGATATATTAATATTAACCCCATTAGTCAAAAATGATCTGGTCGTTTTTGTATTGCATCATTTAAAAAAAATGCAGTGGATGAATAATGTTAAACATTTATGTTACTTTACCAGTTTCGAGATGATACAGTATACAAATAATCACTTGGTGTATTAATTTCAAATACATATTGACTGAAACTCTTTAAGGCTAAGCGTTTTGGCTCACTGGAAGTATACCGTGATTATATCTATAAATAGATATCCATTAGTTCAGCACTCACCCAGGCTTTGATCTCTATTGACAGATGCAGCAGGATGGTCAATAAAGAAACTGTGTTCAAAGGAGTTCCAAAGGTAAAAACATCAATGTCTGAATCCTGGTAAGCCTGGGGGAGAAAACACATGTTTTAAGGTAGAGAACCAGTAAACCAGTAAAACACCTGGCAACTCAGATGATGCACCACGACAGAGGCAACTTTGCATAATGTGTAATCAACGATGAGGAATTCAAACTCTCTTACCAAGTACGGAATGAAGAAGCACACCAGACTCTGATAGAAGGCATCGAGCATGGAAACCCAGAACGTTAAAAAGTTGTATTCCTAAAAAAACACAACACAAGCTCAAATACATAAAAATACATAAACCTATCAAAGTATTCTGTGCATTTTAGTAATTTTTCTCTCAGAATAAAGAGTTGCACTATTGTTTGGGAGTGTCACTGACCCCTACACCCTGTCCGGTCCTGTACAGTTCAGGAACACCCAGCAGCACCTCCGCAGAAATGTCATAGTCCATTATCCCAAACATGATGGGTGGTACAGAGGTGAAGAGGAGGTTGAAGAAAATCATCAGCCAGTAGTCGATCATGGCGGTGCCAGAAAAGCCGCAGAAGAACTGATACCAGAACAACAGGTTCACGTAGGCCTGCGCAACACATTCAACTGAAGATGGTTAGATGAGAAATCCAGGCAATATGCTAATTCAGACAGCAGAGCGCTCTGATCTAGATACAAGACTCACCACATTCTTATAGAAGAAGTAAATGATCATTTTGGCCAGCCGAGTGTGGCACCAGCGTCCATGAACCAGGAGAAGTTTTTTCAGGTGTTTGAAGCGAGATACAGCGAAATCGCTCGCCATGACGGCCTGCAGATGACAAAGAGGTTTGGACAGTGAGAGTAGAATAAAGAGACAACAACATTTTCTAAACTAAAGGCCTCATCATCCTCAGACCTGCATGCCCTCCTGACCAGATAGCCCAATGCCGATATCAGCTGCTTGGATCATGTTGACATCATTTGCACCGTCACCTGAAGCCACAGAGTGATTATAAGTTTAACAACAGTTACAGTGGGAATGTATTCAAACCCGCTGACGTTGTGGGTCTTAATGCACTCATTATTTCAAAATGCATTTATTTGTGAATTCAATGGGAGAACATTCAACATTCAAACATTTTCAAACATATTCTACGTATATTCTACGCAGGTCCCCCGGCAGGGGACGGTGTCTTAATCTCTATGATCTTAAAGTGAAATCGGAGTGACAACATTTTGTGTGGTAATTAGGCTTACATTTATTTTATCCTTTACTGTATTCATACAACTGCTTTCTTTTGACGTCTTATTAAAAGTCCCAGATAAATGCATGTGGAAAACGTTCCTCACCAACAGCAAGGGTCATGACCTTGAGTTTCTCCCTGACCACCTTCACCACTCTGCTCTTCTGTAAGGGTGTGACTCTACAGCAGAGCACAGAGCGGCAGCGCTTCGCCAAGTCCACGAAGCGGTCCTGCAAGTCCGACGACAGGGCCATGGTCAACGTGCGTCCGTCGATCACAAGAGAGATGTCTTGGGTTGTGTCCACGTTACGAGGGTCTTCGCTGTACCTCCTCACCTCTTCCAGTGTGCAATCCAAGATGGATGTGCACGCCAGCTGGAAAACAACATCTGCTTATTTTATTGATGTCATTTTTGTGATGTTTTTCCAAACTAGAGCCAAAACAATTACTTATAGAAAAGTAATCAAATACAATGAACAACAGTCATTTTTCAATCACAAATGCCAAACAGATGCTAGTTTCAGCTTCTCAAATGTCAAGATTTCTTGCTTTTCTTTGGAAAAGTCTTATGTGATAGTAAACTAAAAAATGTTTTATAATCATCAAATTAATTCATATGAAAATAATTGTTTGTTGTAGCCTTATTATTATTCATTTGATATAATTAGAAGAGTATAATTGTAGGACATATTTTATAATCCACAAATCCCCAAAACAAAACAAAAAAAAAAGGCCAAATACATAAAAAAAAAAACAAGGCACAAAATTGAAGACTATTCCTCTGTGCAGCAGAGTAGAAATTATGGTATGTGCTGGCAAGACAAACATTACACTGCTATTGAGTCATGTTCATGATGTCCGACTATAAGCAATTATGAGACTCTGGTCCCATCAGACTCATCATTGTTGTGTGTAAATACCTTCAGCCCCTTAGCCAAAAAGAAAACTGAGATGATGAAAAAAGAATTGGGTCACATCCAGTTTTTATATCATCTATCTAATGCTGGCTAAATTTCATTAGGTGTGGTAGGCTGATGACTGTGGGAATGCATCCCTCTGGTGGACATCGAGTTACGGTGGTAAAAATAGTTCATTACCAATATGCCTCCACTCTGGATCGTGAGCGCGGGGGTAATTCCTCTGAGGGTTGAATATTAGACTGGTAATTAGATATGAAAGCAGTAGATATTGTATTGGGGGTATCTCACACATTCATCATCAATGACTAGTCCCGTCAGAGAGGAGCGCGGCAGTCCCTTTGTTCCAGAAAGTTCCCAATGTATCCGTTAGAGCCGACAGGTAATTTCGGTCTATTTGAGGCCAGGGATGATTAGACGTGGTCAGGCTGTTATGAAGGGCTCATTCCTGAGCTAACAGATCTTTAATGACCCCAGAGAAGCAGGGCCCACACCCGACACCTTATCCTTGTCAGATGAAAATGTGAGGGTTTGACCTTTAGTTAAAGTGAGAAAGTGGTCAAAAAGGTTTGGCCATTTAAATTGGAGGGCGACGAGCTCACGGGTAGAACCTCCTGAACTTACTGCTTAGAAAACATGTGACTCGTCCTGAATGACCATCAAACAAAGTCAAAGCTGCCCTCTGAAACAAGCTGTATGTGACACATGAAATATAAATAATGTCTCACTTTAATCTGTTTAAAAAGGCCAATGTGCAATGGGAGTTTGTGGTGAGTGTGAGCTTCTAATGCTTCAGATTTCTACTTTTTGATTCATTTGAAAACTTCATTCACCTCCTACTGAGTGGCTCAAACATTGAGGCATATATTGTAAGCTGTAAATCACTTAGCATTTTGTATATCAACAGTCTCATTTCATGTTTGATTTACCAAAAACAAATTCTAACTGTGCTCTAAGAAATGAATCAGAGATGTACCACCATTTATCATTTCACATAAGCAGTGAAGAACAGCAGCTCTGAGTCAAACAGCCAACCTTAAATGGGGCAGAAAGCGGCCTCCTCACCTTGTTTGTGCAGCTCATGTTAATCACCAGGTCTTCCTCTTCCAGTAGCCTGCAGGCATAGCCGATGTTGACAGCTGTCTCCGGCTTGTCACCAGTCAGCACCCACACCTGGATCCCTGCCTCCCGCAGTGCCATGATGGTGTCTGGGACATTCTCCTGCAGACGATCCTCAATGCCCGTCGCCCCTGCAGGAGGACATATGTATATCCAAAGTCATGCATGATTCACACACAGTGCCCAGCACACAAATATACAGTGTGTTTCTCAAGTGTTTATTATGAATGATGCGCGTTGGGCTGATGTGTGTCACCTAGCAGGGAGAGGTTTGTCTCTAGCTGGACAGCAGTTTCCATAACGAGCTCCTCTCTGTTGTCCATAGCAGCCAGAGCTCTCTGTCTGTTCACTGACCAGCTTTCATACATCTTGTCACTCACAACCTGCAGCACACGCAGGAAAAGAATGAAACAGAGCTTCTCTATCATAAGAAAATGATGCTGGTAAATATGAATATGTCTGATTATGCACCTTCTTTGTAAAGCAAAGTGTACGCAGCCCCTCTTTAGCATAGTAATCAAGGTGATTCTGAGTATCTGCTGCTACATTCTTCTGATTCCCACAGTGATGTTCTGGAAATAATATGACACAGACATATATTTATCTAGTTATCACCCAGGGTATTTTAGTAATAAATACAAACAATTTATTAAGACTAATAAATACAAATGTGAAATAAATGTGTTTGTACTTTCACCTGCACATACCTGCATACGGTGTACCAAGTAGCTCCATGATGGCGTAGTCTGCACCTTTAGTGTACAGCACATACTCTTTGGTGATTGGGTGTCGCACCAAAACAGACATTCTCTTCCTGATGGAGTCAAAGGTCAAGGTGTCCAGCACCTCAAACACCAGCTCCTCCCCAGACGGGAGCCTCACCGTCACGCTGTCAAGGGTGCGGGCCATCAGAGTGAAGCCATATGCCTTGGCTGCGTAAACCAGGGCTGCCTCATCTGGGCTCTCTGCCTCATAGCTGAGATTATCTGAGGTCTTTGCAGGATTGTCGCAGTGGGATGGAGCGTGGAGCGAACATGTTTGGAGCCCATCGATGTCTCCAGAGCCCTCCATTTTTACAGGGGGGTTAAAGGGGTCCTCCTCTATAACTAAGTCCGCTGAGATGCTGCGATTTCTTTCTGGCTTGTGCTTCCAGGTGAAAATTCGACGAAGGGAGCTGGACCTTTTCACCAGGTTGGACAAAATATCCAGTGGGTTATTTGTCCGAGCGGAGCGTGAAATCCCGCTCACCTGAAAAATTGAAGCAGAGAAAACAGAAATCTGTTTGTCATATTTTATATTTTTATATCATATAATTTTACCGAAACACCCATATGGGGATAAAACAAAGAAAAACTCATCATCCATTTCCACTCTGTTTCTTTTTGTGCTTTTACCTTTAATTACAAACTCAAGGGAAAACCCACATATCCCTCCCATCTGCCAGACCTCAGAACAGCACAGTCGAGAGCAGCGAGTACTAAAATTAATAAAGGCAACCCTGATTGCCCCTGCAAATCTCCCTTTACTCTGTGGCTAATTTAGTGAGGACTCAGAATCTTTACAACTGGGGGCTTTAAAGATGAGAGAAAATTAGTACTCACTACTGATGAAAGAACAGAAACTTAAAGCTAAACAATTTAAGAAAACTTTCAAAAGTAAAACCAAAATCTTTGAGGTTAATAAGAAGAATTGAACCTTTATTGTTGTGTGTGTTACTGATAAAATTCCAAAGATTTTGCTGCAGTACTGTAGCCAAATAGCTTCACACTGGGTTAATCGATATATATAAATCGTAAAATAACGAATAAGACAATTAATAGATTATCTACAATGTTTCCTAGCTGAAAAATTTGACATTGTTTTGTAAGTTTGCTTACTAGGAGTTTCAACAGAACTAATTATCTTTCCTTTCCTGACTGCACCATCCACTTCCTATCCACAGTCACAGTAAACGGAGCACTCACCCTCTGTCTCTGAGCTGTTGCCATGGAAACCACCACCGTGTTGCAAATGGCGAGAGCCAGAAAAAAGTCCAGGTAAGGATCTGTCTTCCAGCTGCCACTGCCGCTGCTGCTCTCTGCCCTGCTAATCTGCTGAAGCAGCTTCCTGTCTGGAATCACCTCAGTTTCCTGTTGGAGTAAAAGTTAATCAGTTTTTTAATTAAAAGCTCATGTTGATAAACTGTTTCTTGCTTACACTCAGCTTTCACTCATTTGCCATGACAGGATTGGAAAAAAGTTTTTAATCTTTTAACCTTTTCATCCAGTTTTATTTGCCCACGTACGAGGACAGATTAACAGGCAGGACAGAAGGAAGGGAGGACGTTAACACTCGTTAGAGACACAGCATGAGGAAAACCAAAGATGGGCTCTTGCTGGAATAAACACAAGCCTTTAATTTGTCTCAGCCTGTATCTCCAGGCCTCTGCTCTTTGCCCTGTTGACCAAAATAGACACAGAGCTACTGTACTGTATAGCAAGATGACGATGACTAATCTATAGTGCACGTTTACAGTTTATGTGACATCTGCGGTCTGTGCCAAATGGTGCCCAGCATGACCATATGTCCTGTCACAGACACAGGGGCAACTTTGAGCCAAAATGCATGCGCTCGTCACTGACACCTAGCAGCTCGGCCATCTGCAGTGGGGACTGGGACCATGAGGCCCTTTGACACAAGGACGGATGAGATTTGGGTAAACAAATGTCAGTTTGAGGTCTTTTGAGTGTGTATTTAGACATGCAACATATTTAAGAAAGAAACGTCCTTTTTTGATTCCGGTCGTAGGTTAAAAGTTGAAATATCTAGATCACAGAAACATGTATGACTTATTTATTTATTAATTCACAACAAATATAATGAAAAGAAACAGAAGAAATACTTCAACTGCTCCAATAAAATCAGTACTAGAGTAATTGTATCTAATCATACAATAATGACCTGAATTGAATCCACCAAATTATTAATATCATTTTTATCCTAATGATCTTGTCAGCCCTGTTACAGACTGGTGACCTGTCCAGGATGGATAATCCTTGATAGGTTCCAGCCCCCCATGATCAAGATAACTAGTTTAATAAAAGGATGGATAGATAATATTTATGTTTCCAGACTGATAAATGCATTATTAATAATTTTCTGTGTGGTTTACACCGACCGGAAAGACCTTATCATAAACTCAGTTAGGAAATACTAATTAATTTCTCTCTACCTTAGCACCAAGTGGTAAGTCACAGCGTCTCAGTAGCCGTACCATCCCTCCATATTGCATTTGACTGTAGTCGGCCAGTTAAATGCACTGTTGTGTTTAACTTTATTTGTTTTACTCAGTCATGATTATGACTGCAAGGACACTTGTTAATCAAGAAGAACGAGTCTAATTTGTGGGTCCCTCCAGGTGGCCTTGAGTGAACTACTTGACTTCACCTCCTGCATCAGCAGCAAGTGAAATGCTGATGACTTTTTTCCCCATGGTGGCTTCCCGTGACCCTGCGCTGACTGCGTAATAATATCAAGACAGGGAAAACCAGTACCCCCACCCCAGCCTGAATTAAATATCTGCCTTTTCTTTTTGACTGAGCGATCATCTTACCAGCGGACTGCTGAAGGCCACATTGCTCTGGGCATTTCCTGCGACCTTGCTCTTGCGTCGGCTGCCACGGCGGCGATGTTGTGCGTCCTCAGGGGTGGTGTCCTCAGTATCCAGGGACCATCCAGTCTTTGGAGGTTGTGGCCGCTGGTTGAAGATGACCTCCTCTTCCTCCTCTGACACTGGTTCTTCAAGGACAGCTAGGCGGATGGCTGCAAATCCCCCCAAAAATGTTGATACATACAGTATGTACTGTATATTATATGTACTATATGTCAGGTCAAGTCATGATGAAGCCCTTAACAACTGCAGTGTCAAAGGATTTTAAAGACCTGGATTAGATGGCCTCACCCAGATGGAAGGAAAGACCCCCAAAAACCCTTTTCTTAGACTTATATAAGGTAAATAGATCAGTAACACAATTTGACAGTATAGCAATGAGACTGAAGTTAGGCAGCAAACATTTGGGAGCAAAAAATGGATGAGTCTCTGATCAGGACACAACATACAGAAGGTGAAAAGGGGAATAAAATACTGTATACTGATAATAGTCTCATAAGTACCTTTTCTCCGCTCCTTTATATCTTAACATGTATTCTGTCTGATCAAATTGTATATTTTCAATATATAAAATAATCTAGCATCTCTGCATTCTCACATGCAGACAGAGTCATAAATTCAGATCAACATCAGTATCATGTAATCATTAAATAGCATAACTGGAAATTAAGTTTCACATGCAAAACCAACCAGGAAGTGCATGCCAGCTGAACAGGTGAGAAGCAGTGCAGAGAAAACAAAAACATATTATGTAATTTGATTATGTGTACTTTGTACTATAATGTTAGCCTGTTACAGTGACATGCTTCCAGTTAGCATGCTAACCTGCCAGTGTGAGGATACCAATGTGTTACAGTAGAATCCTAATATTCGTTTATGTTTTCTTGCTATGTGCTTTGAGTCAAAGTAAATGTAAGTCAGTAATAGGTTTCCAAGGTATCCTGTGATGAAGTGGAACTGTTGACCTGTGGCTTCATACAGAACCTTTTATGTGAGGCTAATGACCAAAGTAAGGATTCATTGTCTGGTGACTTCTGGGATTGTGCTACTGGGAACCATGAATGTCTAATTTCATGTGCAATCCATGATAAACCGTCAAATAGACTCACCAGTACCTCATCAGTATCCCTAGAGCAAAACAGGTAATGGGGCTGGCTGATAACTGACTGTCGTAATTTTGCGTGAGTGTGTATATAAATGCATAGGGGCCTACTTTGAAAAGCAGTGAAAGGTGCTGCAGCACCTCATTTCGGTTACATAAAATGTCTCAGTGTGAGCAATTACCATTCTCTTTGTGCGGGTACTCGGTGCCCACGATGGAGCATCTGCGAAACACCATCTTGTTCTCAGTGAGGGTGCCAGTCTTGTCTGAGAAGATGTATTCGATCTGTCCCAGGTCCTCTGTGATGTTCAGGGCCTTACACTGCACGCGGCTGTTTGTCTCCTCATCGTACAGATCGATGTCATTAGTGATGAAGAAGATCTGACCAATCTTCACCAACTCAATGGACACGTAGAGGGAGATTGGAATCAGGACCTGGCAGAGACGAGAGTTTGATTATTTCAAGAAAGTAATAAAGACACACCAAATACTCTCTGTCATACAGTCAGTCAGTCTCCTCCACCTGCAGCAGGATGATCATGGTGAAGAACATGTAGAAGCCAGACAGACTGGGACTGTCCAGGTGACCGTTGCTGTCGGGGACCAGGTAAGGGGGCACACCGGGCAGCGCCTGCATCCATAAGAAGTGACCTGCATGTGTGAGGACGGGGGGGGATTAATCACACCGACTGTCGCACAGGGAGGAAAGCTATCTTTGGCACCACACCTTCCCCTGTCTCCTCCCTCTGCTCCTTGTATGTTTTCGGGCCTGTAGCCAAAGTGACTGAGTTTTTATTGGAAATTAGACATCCCCTCATAAATGTAAAAGTTTTCATCATTAACCGGTCCATTGGTAAAATTATGTAATTCATCACTGACCTAGTGCTCCGACGAGACACATCATGAAGAGGAGAATGACGCAGAAGATGACGTCTATGTTCAGCTTCCGCTCTAGTTTGCTGCGCTTGTATCTCGGCCCGTTGTTGTTGAGCATGGACTTGGTTTCATGGCCTTAATGTGGGATCAGAAGGTGTTGATTCAGTTACCAACAAGGGAAATTGATTATTACATCTTAAAACATGTGCTACTTCTACGTCTGTTAATGGAAGGACAGAAAAACAGGGGACACAAAGGTCTTGTTTTTAAGACTGATTATGATATTTCTAACCATGCTAGCAGCGTGGATCTAGGCATTGCAGTCTGTCGGACGTTTGGTCAGTCCACCGCTTTGGTCCAGACTGAAAAAATCTCAACAACTATTTGATGAATTACCATGAAACTTTATAGAGAAATTCATGGTCCACAGAGGATGGATCCTACTGACTTTGATGATCCCCTGACCTTTCCGCTAACAACACCAGCAGGTCAAACGTGTCAATTATCCTGTCACCTCAGTATTTTTGAAGTTCTGGCTATGGCCCTGGACAACAAAAACACTAAAAGCTCAAGGTCAAAGCAGTGAAGCGGCTGAGAAAATTGAGAATATACCTGCATACACCACAAAGCCAACAGCGTGGTCCGTGTTTCTCACTGTGCAGCCTCGCAGCAGCAGACTCTCAATTCCAGCACCCACCTTCTCCTTATCAGGTTTCTCTCTGCGGCAGAAGAAAGTGAGAAACTTCCTTTGTGCTGTCAGATCTTGTTAGATATTCATTACTACTTATACATTCCCCATTAGCAATTCCCCTGCTTTACGTCCATAGCTGGACAGCATGTGTAGGCCAGCTGTAAGAGCTGTGGTGCCTGAGGAAGTTGATTATAGTCTTTTACAGCCCCAATAATGCCTCTGGTAGCATGAGAAAGTGCAGCAAGTGGGTTGGAATTTGTTTTGCTTGTCTGCTCTGAAATGCTCAAAGACACAGTTTGGGGAATCCATGTGATCTGTGTATTTGATACTTACACATAACACTTGAAATGATTCAGATTGTTGTTGGGCTTTTCACACACCACGGTGCTGTTGAGGCTTTCAGGTTCAAATTCAGGATCCTGGGAAATGAGAAGAGCTCAAGTCACTACGTTATCAATGGAAACTTTTTAAATGTAACTTAACCTGCACATTGGCATAATGATAGCAGAACAGGAAAGACACCCCAGAACTACTGTAGGTGTTCCTCACCGCGATGCAGAGGCCAGACATCGCCCTCCTCTGCTTCAGGTTGGTCTCTCCGTCCAGGTTGGCTGTCTCTATGAGACACACTCCGCTGGGGTCTGATGTGTGCAGGAGCAGGAGGTCTGCAGGGACCGTCTCATTGCAAATCACCTTCACAAAGTCTCCCACTCTCACGTCCTTCCACCGTCGCTCCTTGAACTGTTTCTCTTCCCTGAGATCAGACATGTCAGATACCAACAGTCATTACAAATTATTATATAAAGAGACACATGGGTGGCATTTTTTAACAGCAATATTGGCATATTGGTATATTTAGTTTATTTATGCAATCAAATTAAATATTGACTCTCTTGGGTAAAAAAATCACAGCAGCTACTTAAATTAGAAAATAAACAATTCAAACAAATGAAAAATCAATTATTGGAGAGCGGCCCAGATGCATTTTGTGTGTTTTAGAATAAGGAAACCTTTAAAGGAGGTGTTTAGAGGAAGACACACTGTACTACACATTATGAGTTGAAGGTGCTCTCACAGTTTGAGGCTTCCCAGAGAGCCACATGCTTCATGGTCTGAACCTGTGCATCAAGCTGGTTAACCAGGTGACAGAGAGCTGCAGGTATGCTGCCCTGCATGTAGGACCTGATCGGGTGGCTGCCTCACACCACTCCTAATTCCAAACAAAACCAGGAGAGGGGTATTTTGTATCTTTAGCACCTCTAAAGCTCTCTGATTAGCATGTCATTTTAAATAATATGCATCCATACAAAGAAAGTGTAAAAACAACAATTTTGCAGTTTTATGGGGGGGTTATGTGCTGGACTTGTTCAACTTCCTTTAGTCTCCAGTGTCTCACCTAAAACTTCCTTGAGTCTCCAATGTCTCACCTAAAATTGCAAATAATTGTTTTTCTTTGGATTAAACAAACGTGTTTTTCCCCTTGTTTTCAGTCTTTAAGCTAAGCCAAGCTAACTGGCTGCTGCCTGTAACTTCACATTTACCTTCGCCCGAGAGATCTCACAAGCAATGGCAAACAGTGTCGTCTGTCTAATCAGCCAATTCTGCCATCGAATCATTATTTTGTGATTATACAAAATTTTACACACTTCTGATTTTTAAAGACAAAAATAACATTTTGTTGTCTCTTGTCTACCTGATGTGTCTTTGTGATAAAGCCCCAGAATATGTAGCATTTTGCAAAGTAGAGCAGTTCTTCAGAGAGAAAGGGACACTTTAGGTAACCTGTTGGTGTGATGATACAACATGTAGATGAAATGAACTCTCAGGACTCTTTAACAACAGACAGGAATAGCCTGTGAGGTGTGGTGACTGGTTTTAATGCCCTGCAGTGAGCTGACAATAGAACTAGACATGTTTAACAATGCAATAACATGAGGTGGCATTCAATCAGCATGATTAACAGCCGTCGTGGTTCACGTTTTGTGTGTGTTTGAAATAGAGATGAGATGGATAAGATGACCCTTAACATAAGGCACTCAAACACACACCCGTCACACCTCTGTGTTAACCACATTAGGGTGAAGGGTGATGGAAAATAAAGACGTGCATCTGTAAAGGTCTGATGAATTAAATCCGCATGTGGATTTAGAAAGAGCAGGCTTTCTAACATGTGTGTGTTGGAACTGGTCGGGTGGATACATTTCACCTAGATAGAGGAAAACAGAGAAGTGTATGGAAGCCAAAAATGTATTCTTGAGATTCTTCTGGAAACATTTGTATGCCTCAAAGAAATCCCAGTCAATCGATGCTGTTCTAATCTTAACAAGCCCAAAATTGAGCTTCAGCTTCACCACCCAGAGACCCACCAGAGTCCGCTCTCCATGACTCAACTGCTCTTTATCTGATTGTGTGAGGCAGAGACAAACTAATGTCCGCTAACAGGCCCAAAGGGACTGGTGTGTTCTCCGAAGTGTCCGAAACGCTGCGTCTGGAGTCTGCACTTAGGCCACCTGGACCCTGTCAGTACACGCACACACACACACAAAATGCAGGTTTTTCCCTCAGCTGAGGCTGCACTCCCCAACATGCCTGCTGACTCTTCTTGGGAAATTTGCTGGTTAGTGATAAACCTTTCCAGAGGTTGAGTATGTGAGGATCATTAGAGCTGCGTCCAGTCTCACATCCTATCCAGAGGGAACCCCCCCCCCGTCACTCTACTCCAAAATCATGAAAATGACAGTGTTTATCCTCCTTTGTGAATTACTTATTTTTCACCAGTACTTGAAAAATAGATCACCGCTAACCTTACTGTGTTTGCTGACGCAACACCCAGATGAGGATTTCATCAAATGAGAGATATTGTTGTGAGGCTCTTCAAAAGAGGAGTAATCTCCCACTCGTTTTCTAGTTCTACGTCAAACATTCTCATGGGGTGCTGAAACGGAAGGGGAGGTAAAACAGCACACAATCACACAGAACTAGTTCTGTGTGATTGTGTGTACACTCTCACACACATCAACAGGCTGCATGATAAGAATCATGCACACAGATGTGGAGGTACTGTTAACACAACATGAGTGTTTCCACAGCACAGCATACTCTATCTATATTCAGGATGTGATTATCTTTAAGTCATTTACCTGCTGTAGATGAAGCATGGCATGTTGTTGAGCTTCCTGTCTGACTGGTACCTCCTGAAGTCCTCCCAGGCGTCCTTCAGGGCCGTCAGAGACAGGATGACACAGATGGGGATCAGAGCTACCTCGGGCTGGAAGGCATTCACAGCGGGGACAAAGTTCAGAATAGCCAGGGCCACAAAGTAGATGTTGGCCAGACGGTGAAACTGCTCAAAGAGGTTCATGGGGATGAAGAGGAGGAGGGTGTATTTGGTAGTCTTGATGGCGTTGCCAGGGAAGTAACGGTTGGGTTGCTTCCCCTTCTCCAGTCCCTCATAAGGCAGATTGGACACCAAGCTGCGGAGGTCCTTCTCCCGCGCCCTCTGACCTCTCAAAGCATCTCTCACCAGGGCCAGAGGGCTTGTCCATGTCATGGTTGTTCCGTTTGATTTTCTTTTCCTCTTCTCGTGAATTTTTCCTTCACATCCTCTCAGTACATACTACTAAACTATGAGTTAAAGAGACTCAGACCCATCCTCTCCTTGAATGATTCTCCCTGTGTGTGTGTGTGTGAGGCAATGGCAGGTGTGACAGCACACCTAGTCCTCCTCTGAGTCCGCCCCTTGCATTGACAGGTGTGTTTTCATTCTTTGAATTATTCTCACTGCTGTGAGTCAGCTGATATATTAATTTTGCTGCCAATAATCTAATTTTAGCAGAATCACTGAACCGGCAGCATGTTTTCAACTCTTTGAAATAGTCCTTCACATTGCAGAATTATGAGTCAGTGAGCCAGCCTGCGTAGTTTAGTAGTCTTTACTGACATTAATACTTTGATGTTGTCCTTAAAAATAAAACACACAAAAAACATATATGAAGAGTCTGCAGAGTGTGGACACTGCAGAGGGAACTTACACACCCCTTTCAGGAGTATACAGGTGGAGAATACAGTCCAAAATGTTTAAAGACACCGAGAAATCTCTTTGTTGTTCTTAGTAAAACTGAAGATAATAATTTGAGTGATTCTTTATTGGTGTGTGTAAGAAAATTATGGGTCCACGGACAGTTCAGAGAAGCCTAAAAGGTAGGCTTGAAAGATTTCTTGCCGATGGATACTTCAGCAGAGCTGATGCTGAGATTTGTGGGTTCGGGGCTGGAGGTTTGATCATGTTGTTTACCCAGAATTGGGTGAATGAATCTGTTGACATATATGTGTGTGACAAAGCAGCTTCTTGCACCGATGGCATGCATGTAGGATGTCTTCCACTTACTTATGTTGACATATGTTGTCTTTTCCAGAGCAAGCTGCAGAACCTGTTTAAACAGGCCAGGTTTGCTCTGGGTCGCTAATTTTTTGTTCTTAAATTTACACTTCAGACACAGTTAAAGCCACAGTGATGAAACTATATGTACCTAGTTAGTAGTTGATACACAGCATATAGAGGCATTAATGGAAAATTGCCTTTAAATGGATATAGATGGACCTTTATTGCCTTTTTTTTAAAGGATGCCATGCGTGACCTTGCAGGTGATTTATTATCAATCAAAAATGTTTATTGATTCCTGTTTTGTCCTTGAGCAGCTGACACAGGCTGGGTTCATCTCTCCTGGGCAGCTCAGCAAATTTTTCCATCCCATATGTGTATAGCAGGGGAGTGGTGT